>JAOTRH010213829.1:0-10785 GCA_034768845.1 Heliamphora exappendiculata | reverse complement strand
AATTTTTGCAATTTTCTCTCATTATTGAATCACAGACAATTTTGTTTTGGAAAGATTTTTTATGCAGATAATATTTTAGAATATTTTAATTATAATTATAATTTTATTTAAAAAGTTTTTTTGTATCATCTATTTTAGCACATATTATATATTTTTAGTAGTTAAATTTGAGTTGATTTCAAATTATTATTTTAGAGATTTTTTATTAATTAGGAATTTAATAGAATTTGATTTTCTTAATAGCTTGATTCCTTTAAAATTTTCGCATTATAAATTAGTTGTACCGGTCTTATGGTCATCTAGTTGTTGATTAAAATTAATTTTCATAGAGTTTTATTTTATTTTTGTTTATTATTAAAAAATGCATCTTTAATTCAAACAAACTTATAAAATTTAGAGTTAGCGTTCCTCTAACCGATTTGTCATGTCTCCCTGCATTAATCTCTAACCAATATGTCACGTTTTCCTACATCAATTTCATAGCTCATGAGCAAAATCTTTTATTGGAGTTCCTTTTTGACTAGGGATTAGCAACGATTATGTTAGATAATATTTTGGGAGTGCAAAACGAGTTATTACTTTTAGGGTGGGTATCGTGTTGTGTTGTGTTGTGTTCGTATTGTATTATATCGGGTCCATGACGAAAATTTTTCAATGCTAATCTTATCAATTTAGCTAAACATGTCATTTATTCTAACACTAACACTATTCGCTTATAAACATGTTAATTTGTTTATAATTTATTTAATAACTTGTTTAAGAATAAATTTATATTTTAAATTCTATACATATTTCAATCATAAGATTATATAAATGATAATAAATAAAAAATTTCAAACAATATGCAAAAGAGATTAATATGAACATATTATTAAGAAGAGATTAGCATCAACACAACACTAAAAATCTATTTTGATTTCAAAAATCCAAGATCAATCAAAGTAAACGTCGCTCAATTTTATCTACTGGGATTATAAAAATAGATCAAAAATGAAAAATCAAAAGAGATTAATATGAAAACAGTTTAAATTTGAAAAGAAAAAAGAAGAAGAAAAACATACTTTAGTTAACCTTTTCGTGTGCGATGAAAACTCAAGATTCTTCTTTTTTCAATCTGCCTAGGATATGAGATTGAAATGAAGAGTAAAAAAGAACATGATGACTGGAGTTCGACGGCGGCTAGAGTTCATCGAGGATTGGAATTCGTCGACGATGCGACAACATTCGACTAGCCTTCGACGTCGATTGGATTTTAGCGACAACAGGGAGCTTTGATGGCGACAGGTGTCGCCTGTTGTGACGGCGACGAGTGTCGCTTGTTGCGATGGGGATGGCAACAAGTTTCAGGCTTTAATTTGCAAGTTGATGCGGCGGTGAAAGCGAATCCCTAGGATAAACTGTAATTGATAAAGAGTAAATGTGATACTTGATAGGCTGAGAAGTAAGAAATCGCCCCGCCTCACCTGTTTCGATTTTTGAATAGGATTTTAACTTTTAATTTTTTTGTAAACTTGATAATTGATTTAACTTTTAAGTAACAACAGCATAGCCCTACTTTTATTATGGGCGATGATTTTGAGCTTTTTTCTCAAAATTCTTAATTTTTCTTTTACAATGCATAACATAATTATAATGTGTATATAATCGGATTATATATGTGTTTTTAATGTGTTCAGGGTTCGTGTCGTGTTTTTGGTTGACATAAAAATTAAACGTGTTAAATAGGTCGTCATTTTTTGGTTACACGAATTCAACGCTAACTCAACCTATTTATTAAACGTATTATCTGGTTGTATCATTTTTTAATTTCGTGTCGAAATAGTCAACCATAATCCTCTAACTTCGTGTAGGATTCGAGTCGTGTTAATGTGTCGTGTCAAAAATTTTCACTCCTAATCACTTTTCATTAATGTTTAGGAGACTCGTCACATTTTACTTTAAAAAATATATAAAAAATTCATATCTTACGATGAGAGACCGAACAAAAAGATTGCGCAATCGATCATTATAGATCTCAAAAAAATAAACCTAACGAACCTAGAAAATTTTTGATGCGAAAATAATTAATATACCTGAATTCATTATCGTTGTTGATTTCACGAACACCGAACTAAAAATGTTGATGGAATAATAGGTTCTCTCTCTTGCCCTCTTTATGTTTATCAAATATTCAGCATGTTGATGGAATACCTAAATACATTTTTATAGGTGGAGAGAGGACCAATTTTCTAATTTCATTATGCTTCTATTAATTCATCAGAGTAAGAGTTTTACTTAGAAACATCTTCTCGATTATCTAATTATATAAGGATAACTATAATGCATTGATAATTATCTTACTAAATATATAATATATGTGCCGTAATTATGTGGGACATCTTATGAAATTAATATTTAATCTAACATTCTCCCACTTGGTTCATATAATAACTTAAGTAGTTTAATAAGATTAACATTAGGTGCGCAATAAATTACATCTATCCATAATCAAATTAGACCATCATAATATTATAATTAAATAGCTTACTAATGTGAGTCATGGCGGTCTTACATCTTAAGTGATATAATTCTTTCCATGTACTACAACACTAGCAACCGTTTAATATGATCCATAAATAAAAATTTTAATCAACAGGTCTAACATAATGTCCCTTTTCTTGGAACTATTTCTATTAATCATTCATTCATTCATTCATTCTTATACACGTACATACACAATTAAAATAGAAAATATTAGAAACACAATTAATGAGATCTCAAAATGTCAAATAAAACAAAACAAAATGTATAATGCAGTTCATAAAAAATATAACTAACAACTATTATGGGTTACGCTCAAGACCCACTCTATTAGCATGTTCCTTAAACGTTTTTTTTTCAGTAACCCTTTCATCAATGGATCTGCAACCATAAGCTGTGTGCTTATGCGTTCTATTGCCACCATCTGTTTCTGAACTTCTTCCTTAACGGCAAAGTACTTTAATTTCATATGTTTAGCACCATTAGAATACTTGTCATTCTTAAGAAAAAATATAACTGAAGAATTATCACAATAAATTCTCAATGGCTTGACAATAAAGTCAATCACCCCAAGTCCTGAGATAAAGTTCCGCAACTATAATCAATGAACGGTGGCCTCAAAGCATGCCACAAATTCAGCTTCCATAGTAGATGATGCTGTGATAGTTTGTTTTGGCACATTTCTAGGATATTGTTCCACACCAGCTAATAGGAACAAATAACCAAAAGTAGACTTTCTACTATCAACACATCCAGCAAAATCTAAATCTAAATAGCCAATCACTTCAAAATTATCAGACCTCTTAAATGTGAGCATGCAATCTTTCGTTCTTTGCAAATACCTCATCACTTTCTTTGTTGCTGTCCAATGGTCTATTCTAGAATAACTTTGGTATCGGCCTAGCATACTAACTGCAAAACTGATATTTGGTCTTGTACAAGTCTATGCATACATGAAGCTTTCTACTGCAGATGCATAAGGAAACCTTTCCATTTATTTACGTTTCAAATCATTCTATGGGCATTCCATTCAACTGAACTTATCCCCTTTTTTAATAGAGGCATCAGTATCGGAACACTTTTCCATTTTGAATCTCTTTAGAACTCTTTTAATATATGATTTTTGAGACAATCCTAACAATTGACGTGATCTATCCCGAGATATTTCTATTCCTATCACAGAAGTTGCTTCATCCATATCTTTCATTTCAAAGTTCTTTAAAGGAAATTTCTTAGTTTCGTGTAATAAATCATGATCACTACTGGCAAGCAATATACCGTCAACATATAAAAAAAATATAAACATGTTCTCACTGTGTTCATATATTGACTTCTTATATTTGTAAGCCAAGTATTCCTTCTCCATAATGGAAAAACCTTTAGGTTGATCTATATAAACTTCTTCATCTAAACTCCTATTTAAAAAAATAGCTTTTACATCCATTTGGTGCAACTCTAAATCATTTTGAGCTACTATTGCCATAATGATTCTGAGTGAGTCTTTCTTAGATACAGGCGATATTTGTAAGCCAACTCTAAATCATATTGAGCAACTCTAAATCATATCTAGGCGTTGCCCTCAGTCATCATATTTTCTATAATATTCACCACATTTATCTGAATAGATGATTTTTACCTTTCTATCTAATTTCTTTTCTACCTTAGTAATGTACACAAAGGCATCCACTGTTTGAGATTTTTCGCACAATAGATAAATATAACTGTAACTTGAAAAATCATCAATAAATGTGATAAAATAGTTTTCTCCACCAAAAAATGGAGCATCAAAAGGTACATAAATATCTGTATGAATAATTTCAAGAAGCCCTATACTTCTTGTGGCTCCCTTCTTGGTATGCTTGGTTTTCTTTTCATTAATGCAATCCACACATATACTGAGATTAGTAAGATCTGGATTAAGAAGAATTTTGTCTTTTACTAATTTCTCTTTCATTTCTCTGAAAATATAACTCAGTCTTTTATGACACAAACTTAAGGAGTTTTCATTTATTAGACTACATTTCGTTCCAACATTATGATGCAAAGTAAGAATAGTTTCAGCAAAAAGGTTATCAAGATTTAATTTATACAAGCTATCACAAAGAATACCAAAACCAATAAAAGAAGTATTTCTTAAATAAACTAAAACTCTTATTACCAAATTTAAAAGAGTATCCATCAAGATCAAGTCTAGATAAGGAAACTAAATTTCTAAAAATAGAAAGGACATAAAAAAATTTGAAACAAATCCAAATGAAAACCAGTATCTAAAAATAAATGATAGGTCCCAATGACTTCAATTGGAGCTTTAACCCGATTTTTCACTAATATGAAATTTTCAGCAGGGTTTATGTTCGAGATTGAAAGGAATCCTTGCATCGTATTAGAAACATGTGTTGCAGTTCCAGAGTCAACCCACCAAGTATTAAAAGAAATTACAGTTAAGCTTGACTCAAAATATACAGAAATTAAATTCTTACTTTTCTTTTTGAAATGTGCCCTATGTTTCTAATAGTCTTTCTGATAGTGTCCCAATTTTTAACAAAAGTGACACTTGTCACTGTTCTTTTTTCGTGTGAACCTGAGAATCATGAGCAGGCCCAAGTGCCTTAGGTGGTGTTTATTTCATAATCTTTCTCGTTGTTATGCCTTTTTTTCTGGCTTCTTAACTTGCTATGTGAATGGAATGTAGTCCTAATTTCTTTAATCTTGTCTCCTCCTGAATAAGTATACTGGCCAATTCATCCATATTTCACTTATCATTCATAGTGTTATACTTAATCTGAAATGGCCCATATTGAGTAGGCAAGGAGTTCAGGACAAATTGCACAAGAAAATATTCATCCACATTCACCCCAAGATTCTTTAATTGAGCAGCCAAATTTGACATTTCAATGACATGCTCATACATTCCACGCGTACATCAAATTTCATAGTGGTAAGCTTAGCCATTATTGTCCTAACAAGAGACTTATCAGCAGTTTGAAAACGTTCTTGTAAAACCCCAAACTTGTAACAATAAAATTCCATGATAAAAAGGAGAGTGAAACCCAAATTTATGCTTTTATCACAAAGTCAAATCAAAAGATTAATCGAAATCGAACTTCGTTAGAAATATTTAAATTAAAGGTTTCTCCTTTCCCCATTAAACGAAGTAAAAGGAAGCCCTTTTTGTCTGTAAAACTATTCCTCGAAATAAAGCTGTCTAGTTGTAAAAGATACTCCAGAGATAACCAACAAAATTAACCCTTTTTAAAAACAAAATTTCAAAAATATGCCACCCAGCCGAGCAGAGTCCACTTGACACTGCTCGAGCGATCAGGCATCCGAGAGAAAACTGCTCAAAAGTCTGAAAATGTTTCTAAGTGTTGGAAAAACGCTAAAATTTCACCTCATTTGAATATAATTTTTATAATCCAAAACTTTGAGGTTAAAACATGCAATTACTCAGAAAAACACCTCTGACTTCTCAAAAATAGGTAAGCCACCATTTTATGCCATAGTACTCCTGCCAATAAATAAGAAATCAACTTGAAGTACGAACCCAACGATCTTACATGCATACAAATCATAAATCTATGGTCTTAGAGCCTTACAAACGAATCATTTTCGAGTCCCATCCATTATCTTAGAGTATCAAAGAATCAAAAATACTATAATTAAACTCTCCAAATATATAATCAAAATAATATATATAAAGCCTTCAAGAAAAACATCCCAACAAGTTCCTTGACTTCAGTCCGCCTAACCTGGCGACTTGCCTTCCGTAACACTTCAAATGCTTTTAAGCAATATGACACCAAATTAGTAAAAAATAGATTAAGGGTGAACTAATGCATAAAATACGATAATGACTATGTGAAATGAAACACATAATTTTCTCAAAAATAAACCGACTTCATTTTCAAACCAAATACCATTACATAAACTGTTTTCCATTGCTTTTTACAAAATCGACCCCGTTTTAGTCTTTTATTTCCTCATCATTACAACCGATTTCTAATTCTCAATTGCCCACACATACACACTCACACGTGCCCACACACACACACATATATCTTCCAACTCTTTTTCAAATCCAAACCAATTTTTGGTTTAAGTTTTTAAGAATCGATGTCGAACTAATCTATAGACCCATGCATGGCCACTATCGATTTGCCAGCCGGTGGGCAGCGTACCCAAATGTCTATTCCCGATTACTAGCCAGAGGCTAGAGTGCCCAATCTGCGTAGTTTTTCAGTTTTTCACCGTGGAGCAACTCATGCCCAAATTTAGACGATCCTTTAATATTATCAACATCACAATACGCACGCACGAGTCGAACCCAAAAATAGTTCGTCTCGCCAAAGCCAACACAATTAAACTCATTCACCTAATAATACCACGAGTCTAACCGTTAAACTCGATTCTTCTTAGCAACACCCAACTCACACATGAAGTTAACAATGATAGTACACATTCTCAATTTAATAAACTTCACATTATCCGATTTTAATTAGCTTAAAATCTCCAATCAACATCCTTCACCATTATACTTATCAATTCAATAGATTAATGCAAAATCTCCAATTTGACACCCATAGATTTTCATGTATTGTAGAAATCGATAAACATTCATATATAATTAGGTTAATACAACCTCCAGTGGTCTAAGATTCATTCAATTTCAACGTTAAAACACAACGACCCGAAAACTCCAAAATTTTCACGATTTCAACTCAAAGCAAATCCTAACTTTTCAAAATCACGTGTTCATTATTCTCCAACGGTAATATCAAGATATATCTACCACAAATCATACAAAAGCTCAAGATCTCTCCTTATTTAACATCAAACCCACCCCTGGGGTTTTAAAAACATATGTTCTTTATACTTTTAAGTAAAACCAACAAAAATACAACACATATACATATAATGATCAAGATTAGTCTTATATACTACCTCTTAAACGTTCAAAACTCACGATCTAAGGTTCTAGCAAGCTCTACTATCACGAGTCACAAACCGAACGATGCCAAGAAAGTTTCCAACGCGTAGCTTCAACTTCCAACGGATGCTCACTCAAAAGAATAGCAAGAAATCCATTCTAAGGGTGCAAGGAGGGCTCCAAACATCACTCAAACCCAAATCCTTGGTCACGACTCCTGCTTTAGAGAGAGAGAGAGAGGAGGAAAGAATGAAAAAGAGATGTTAAAATTCGCACTTATAAGCTGTTTGCCGATAGTCCGCTCGAACAGACCCTCCCACCACTCGAGCGAGTAGGCTCTCCATCGTTCCCACTACTCGTTCCAAATATTCTGCACTTATAAGCTGTTTTCCGATAGTCCTCACTCACCTGTCCGCTCGAGTAGGCTCTCCATCGTTCGAGCGGTCAGCACTTGGTGGAGATCTGAACAAAAAATGCCAAAATTAAATCGAAACATAAGCCAAACACCTCACAACGATGTTCTCATACACTACTAAACCTAGGGTCCTCATCATCCATCATTACATGATCAAAGTTTTAACTCTCTCTCCAAATTAGCACTTTTCTTAATTCCACCGGAGGTCTCAAAACAAGTTTTAAATAAATTTTTAAAATAAAAAGGGATCGAGTCCTTACGGTTCTTAAACATTGTTTAGGTATTCCTTAGCATGGTTAGTGTTGTCTTGATGTTGTTCGTTATAGTCATTCGCATAAACATAATACTTAGTTTATTCTATTTCTTCCATTTTGCATATCTAGCATTTTTTTCCACACTGCTTGAATCAGTAATAGCAGGTGATTTTTTGGATAATAAAGCAAAGTTAAGATCTAAAACACCAAGGTGAAACATGGCTTGTTCTTTTTAATTCGAGAAATTTGTTCTATTAAGTATCAAAACAGACGAAGCATACGAATATAGCAAAATTAACTGAAATTGCAATCAATAATTTATGCTCACTAGTTAAATGCTTTGATTTGATCAATAATATGACAAGAGTATAAATAAACATATGAATAAATAATAATAAATAGTATTACCGTGATCTAGCTTTAAAATAATCTTATGGCATACTATTAACATTTATAGCAATTCCCTTTTACTAACATGACTAATTAATAAAAATATACATAATTAAGTAGGACAGTTACCTTTGAGTATCAACTTCCAATCCTAATTATAAATATATATCAATTATCCTATTCTAATTCATTAATTTACTTGGAAGTGGTGCACCTTTGAGCCAACCTAATATTCTTGTAATTAAGAACTAGGATTTGCAAAAATTATTAATTTTAATATTTGGGAATAAATATTAATTTAATTTAATTTAATTTAATATCTACCAAAGATTTCAATTGAATTACTTTGGTGACTACTAAACCGTATCATAATATAAACTTTAAATCAAAATAATAATTTTTACATAAACATTACGCGAATAATAAAATTATTCACAACATTATATCATCATGAACCGTAAATAAAATTCATTTATCTTGTAAATCTACTTTCATTCAAACGAGTCATAAGATAAGCAATATTAGTATTCAATAAATATTTGCATTAAAAATATAGAAAAGTCCAGAAGCCTAAGCTAGACCCAAACAGCTGGCAAAGAAAATAAAGGTGTGCCGGTCATAAGCAAAAATTCCATTCTTAATCTTAATCTTAATCGACACTCTCATTGTTCAACCATTAAAAACCCTTACATAAACAAAAACCAGCCTCCTAAGATCGGACCGATGCTAGGGAACAGTCGATAAACTATGAGTGTAAAAATGGCTCGAAACTTGACGGGGGATCCAAAACTCTCCCAAAGCCCGCCACTGTTGAAGAGCAGCTCGGCCCATCGTCGGGCCCAGGCAAGGCGGGGCCGTCACTGTTCATGGGCCAGGCCTAGGCCGCCCCTCTAAGCCTGTCGGCCCGGGTGCGAGCTAGCCGTTGGGCCTGGCCCAGCCCTCTCCCCCTCAAACGGCTAATTTTTTTGAGATGAACAGCCCGAATTAAATGTTTTTCAAAACCAACGGCTGAGATTATTTAACAGTTGGGCCCGGCCTAGCCCAGACCCAGCAACAGCTAGTTTTTTTTTAATACAATTTTTTTCCTATAAATAGGGAGTTTTCCTTTCATTTTTTTCATCCAAACAATTCTTTTTTCTCTAATTTTTCTCTCTAATTAGTCGGTAATATTCGGGTTCGGTGCAATTGTTGGTGAATCAAGAAGTAAATATAAAGAATCGAGATCAAAATTAAAACACAAATCGATCTAGATCAAGATTAAATATCGGAGTTCCTTAATTCGGTTTATTTTATTTTTTGCAATTTAATTTTTTGTAATTTTATTTTATTTTTTAAAATTATAATCTCTATTATCTAAAAAATTAATTAATTTATTACAATTTAAATTCTAGTCTCTAAAAAAATTAATTTATTTGTTGCAATATTTAATTAAATTTTCAATACATTTTTTAAAATTCTAATTAATTTTTTTAAAAAAATAAATTCTATTTCATTTTCAATTTTTTTAAAATTATAGTCTCTATTCTCTAAAAAACTAATTTATTTGTTACAATTTAAATTCTAGTCTCTAATTTATTATCTAATTTATTAATTTATTTGTTGCAATTTAAATTCTAGTCTCTAAAAAAATTAATTTATTTGTTGATTTAAAATTTAATAATTTTTAAAAAAAAATCGATAGATCCAAATATTTTTCCCATTAATGAAGAAGAAGATATTTTTATATTTTCACCTACTGGTTCTAATCCCACTCCCCATGCTCATATTTCACCAATTGCTTCATCTGCATCTGCATTTGCATCTTTAAGTTCATCTAATAAAAAAATTTCAAATGTGTGAAATTTTTTTGAAAAACTTTTTGAAAAAAATAATGATGGCACTGTTACTGTTAAAGCAAAATGTAAAGTTTGTAATAAACTACTTTCAAGTTACACATCGAGTGGCACTAGCCACTTACGTAGACATGCTGATATTCACTGTAAAAATTTACCTCTTAATGTCACTTCACAAATGTAAATAGGTAGGGATACAACTGGTAATATTACAAATTTTTCGTATGAACAAACTCGCGCATAAAATTCTGTTGTTGATTATATAATAAAACGAAAAATAACCATTTTCAATGAGTGAACAACCGGCATTTAAAGAAATGATACAAGCTGAATTTGTTATGTAATTTCAACGTTTTTCTAGAAATACTATAAGAAATAGAGTTTTAAGTAGATTTGATAAAATTAAAATCGAGTTAATGAATTTATTTACAAATTTAAAAGAAAAAA
>JAOTRH010213818.1:0-10785 GCA_034768845.1 Heliamphora exappendiculata | reverse complement strand
AAACTTTTGGATATTTTATTTCTTACAAAATATCACGTTTAGGATAATTTTTATTAAATTAAATATCTTCGAAAAACGTAAAAATTAATTTTAAATTTAAATTAATTAAATAAAAAAATATTTAATCAAAATAAATTATTACTTTTCGACAAATATGTAACATAAAATAAAATAATTGAATATCTTTAATCACTATCTTAACTGAAAAATTAGAGAAAAAACTGTGCATTTATCGAATTTTATTTGTTACCCATTACAACACGAAAAGATGGTTTGGCAAATCGGAATCTTTAGAATCGTGTACACAGAAAAAAAATTTGGGCTCTTTCAGATTGTGTAATTTTTAAAATTAATAAATTTATTTTAATTAAATGAATTTTTATTACCCTCAAAACTTTTTTAAAAATCTAAGTGGGAGAGATAATTTATTCACAGATAAATCCAGCAGTCTCCATCACCAATTTGTAAGCAATGTAATTAAACCGTGCGTGTTAGTAGTAAGGCCTTCCTCTCCATTGAACAGATTAATTGCGGTATCGCTAATACAAATCTATTTTAGGGATAATTTTAGATAATTATTAATGTAAATCACTTCTTCATTTCAAGGGTTCATTGCGAAGCGATTGATTTAGAATTAGGTGGTGGTTAACACTTAGCTGTACATAGATAGTACCCTCTCCATCTGAGTTATTACTATTATCTACTGGACATGAACTATATCTGCTATTTCATTTTACTTGGTAAGTTCAGTTTCTTAGATAGTAAAATTAATAGGAATTGTCTGTCTAGACAAACGATGGATAGAAAACGTCCTCCTTTCAAGGTATGCTATTCACAGGGTACCAGGCTGCTGTCAAATTTCTTTTAAAATGGTAGAGGAAATCAAATTAAAATAAATTCAATATTTTGCTCATCATAATTAATGGTTATTTTTAATTATGTGATTCTCAAAAATAAAATGGCTTTTAATCCTCTTGCGTCTATAATCAAAGAAAACAAACTTATAAGACTAAACTATATTAACTGGAAAAAGAATTTGGACATTGTCTTAACTGCTAAGGACTATAAGTTTGTATTAACTGAGATTTGTCCACCAGTACCTAATGACGGGGCAACCGAACAGGAAATGCAGGCCCATTAGAAGTGGCAAAAAGCTGATCAGATGGCTCGCTGTTATATTTTGGCTTCCATGTCAAATGTTTTGCAGCATTAGCATCAGTCTATGCCTAGTGCCTATGACATGATTATGAACCTCAAAAAAATATTTGGGGATCAAAATCGTGCTGCTAGGGAAGTGCCCATGAAGTCCCTTATGAATGCAAACATAGTTAAAGGCACCCTAGTTAGGAATTATGTTCTGAAGATGATCAGTCTTCTGAATGAACTAGAGATCATAGGAGCTGAAATTGATGGGGAAATCCAGGCCGTTATCATACTCCAGTCGCTGCCTAATAGCTTTAAGTTGTTCTACCTGAACTATACCATGAATAAGCTCAACTTTTTTTTGGTAGAACTTCTTAAAGAATTTTAAGCAGCCGATGGTGTTCTTTAGAAGTCAGGTTTTGTGTATGTGACTGAAAAAGGTTCTTCCTCTAAACCGAAAGGTAAGAAAAATATAAAAATTCAAACACAAAGTGGCACAGGTCCAAAAGAAGTTAAGGGGTTAAAAGCTAGAGTGAAGAAGTCGAGAGGCAAGTGCTATTATTGTAACAAGTTTGGGCAAGTGCTATCAGTCTTCTTAATGACTCTGTGGTTATTAAAAAAATAAATATTTTATTTGCTCTGGTACATTGGTAGATGATTTGTATATCGTATCTCTTACCTCTCCTACACTGCAACAAACTAAATTGAATAACACACCAAATTTATCATATAAGAGAAAGTTTACTTCTTTAATGAACCAAACATTTCTTTGGCACTTACGCTTGGGTCATATTAATCGAAAAAGGATAAACAAACTGGTAAAAGATGGACCTTTGAGTTCATCAAAATTGGAGGCACTTCTAGTCTGTGAATCTTGGTTAGAAGCTAAGATGACCAAGAGGCCCTTTTCAGCCAAAGGCTATAGAGCTAAATTAAACCGTTGGAACTAATTCATTTTGATGTGTGTGGTCCTATGACAATGTGGACTAAAAGTACCTTTGAGTACTTCATTAGTTTTATTAATGACTAGTCAAAGTATGTATACATTTACCTAATGCACTGTAAGTTTGAATCCTTTAAAAAATTCAAAGAACTTAAGGCAAAGACAGAGATACATCTGGGTAAAAGTATCAAATCACTACGATCCGATCGCGGTGGGAAGTACCTCTTTGGAGAGTTTAGGTACTACTTGTCATCAGAAAGGATTATATTCCAGTTAACTGTACCGGGCACTCTACAGTAGAATGGTATCGCAGAAAGAAGGAATATGACTCTTATGGAGATGATGATAAGGTCTCTGATGAGTTATTCAAGATTATCCGATTCATTTTGGAGACTCGCATTAGAGGCAGCAACTTACATTCTGAACTTGGTACCTTCTAAGTCAGTACCTTCTACTCCCACAGAATTGTAGACCGAGCGTAAGCCTAGTCTAAAACATATTCATATTTGGGGGTTTCCATCACATGTGCAGAAAGAGAATGCGAGTAAGTTGAAACTGAGGACATAAGTCTATTTCTTTGTGAGATAACCCAAGGGAACGAAGAGTTGTCTATTTTTTAATCCTAATGATTAGAAGATCATTGTTTGTACCAATGCCCAATTCTTGTAAAAGAATTATATTATGAACCACATGCTCAATAATAAAATTGTTCTGGAAGAAATGAGAAAAAATACCTGTAGAACGGCAAAGGAACCGCAAGTCACTAATATCCCATTCCCTTGTCGTTGTGGGAGGGTTGTTCATCAACCTAATCAGTATATGTTCTTAGGAGAATCTTTTGACAAGATCTCGGTAGAACTGGATACCGAACCATGTAACTACATTAAAGTACTTCAAGACAAAGATGCAGATCTTTGGAAAAAGGCTATGTATTTAGAGATGGAATCTATGTATTCCAATCAAGTATAGGAACTTGTAGAATCACCCGAAGGGGGAAAACCCATTGGATGCAAGTGGATCTACAAAAAAAATAGAGGAGCAGATGGGAAGGTTGAAACCTTCAAAGCTAGGCTTGTTGGACAAGGGTTCATTTAGAAAGAAGGGATCGATTATGAAAAAACATTTTTGTCGATAGCCATGCTTATGTCTATCCAGATTCTCTTATCCATTACTGCTCATCTTGATTACAAAATTTGATAAATGAATGTCATGACAGCTTTTCTTAATAGAAGTGTTGACGACTGTATCTATATCTTACAACTAGATGATTTTATAGCAAAGGGTTAGGAGCACATATTGTGCAAGCCTAAGAAATATATTTATGGACTTAAGCAGGCATCAAGGTTTTGGAATACTAAGTTTGATCAAGCTATAAAGTCTTATTATTTTGATCAGAGTTCAGATGAGTGCCATGTGTACAAGAAGCGTGACGGAAGCATGGTGGTCTTTCTAGTACTTTATGTAGATGCTATCTTGCTCATCGAAAATGATGTAGGGCATTATCTATGGTAAAAGTATGATTACCTGGATAGTTCGATATAAAAGACTTGAAAGAAGAAAGTCACATCTTAGGGATCAAGTTGTGCGAGATCAAAAACAAAAGATGTTAGGCTTATCACAAGCAAAGTATATCCATGATATCTTTACTCTTTTTAGCATGTAGGATTCCAAAAGAGGGTTTCTCTCTTTCAAGCATGGAATCACTCTATCCAAGGATTAGTATCCTATGACACCTAATAAGATAGAAAAGATAAAGGTGGTACCTTATGCTTTGAGAGTAGAAAGCCTAATGTATGCTATGCTTTGCACTAGTCCCGACATCTGCATTGTCATTGGCATGGTTAGTAGATATCATTCTAACCCAGGGTAGGAGCTTTGGACTGCGGTAAAGAATATAATCAAGTACCTAAAAAGGACAAAGGATTATATGTTAGTTTATCAGGTAGACAGTCTAGTACTTTTAGGGTACACAGACTTAGATTTCTAGTCAGACAAAGATTTCTGTAAGTCTACCTCGGGATATGTGTTTATCTTAGGAGGTAGAGCTATTAGTTGGTGGAGTAATAACTAGTCCTAAATTGTCGATTACACCATGGAGGCCTAGTACGTGGCAGCTTATGAAGCAGTCAAGGAGGGCATTTAACTCAGGAACATTTTGATGGATCTTGACGTGGTTCCTTTAATTCAGCCGGTTTATTGTGATAATAGCGGAGCAATTACAAACTCGAAGGAACAAAGAGTCGACAAGAAAGGAAAGCACATTAAGCGTAAGTATCACCTGATGTGAAAAATTATACAGAAATGTGATGTTGTTGTGACCAAGATTGATCAGGATACAACCTTGCAGATTCTTTTACAAAGAGCTTACCAGCTAAGACTTTTAATAGTCATGTAGAGGGCATGGAAGTTAGATGTATGGAAGCATGATTTTGAGTATAAGTGGAAGATTGCTAGGGTTGTATACTAAAAACCATATATTTAATTAGTTTTAGTATTTAATTTTATTTTTTAATAAAATTAATTTTTTATTTTATGTGAATCTTAATGAGCAATGTATACAATATTATCTCTTCAATGTTATGAGTGTACATCATTTATTCTGTATAGTATTTAATCTGATGTGTAGAGTACGCTTGCACATAGAAGACCAGATTATAGGTGCTTACAGAATATAAGTATTTTTTTGCAGTTTAGATGGAAATGGACATACTATCAGTACGGCTGTAACACAGAATTTTAGTAGGCCTGTTTAGATTACAAGGAACAGATAATAGCGTCGGCTATTGTTCCGACACTCTGTGCTAGTATACTTTAGGTGTATTGAATGTGACACATTTGGGTAATTAATTTTATACTGACTATATAAATTAATTCATACCCCAATGTTATTATTAGAGTGCTTATGGTCTTAATTCTGAAATAATTATTATTTACGTATATTTAATATTCGCTATTTTGATTTATTAGAGGATGTAATCTTATATGGGTCTATATTTCCTGTGAGTTGAATAACGATATTAATTATATGGTAAATATTAATTATTGACGAATCCACATCTTAATTATTTGGGATTGACAATACCCCTTAAGAAAGCTTATAAGTTTTGTCTGGGCTAAACCCTGTAGGTAGATTTTATTATCCGACGGTTAGATAGATTAATCAGAAAGGCTAAAGAATTTAAAAATACTAGTTAAATTAAATTATATGTAATTAAATTTAATTGTCAGTGATTAAATTTAATTGTCAGTAGTAAATTTTAATTAGCTGGTATTGAAAATCTTAACGTGGGGAGTTGAGTTAAGTATTTAATAACAGGAGCTCAATGCAAGATGGTTTTAAGATTATATAACTCAGTGTGCAGTTACAGTTCTTTAGTGATTTATGAAAATTACAGAAATCATTGCACGTCTTTCATAATTATAGACACCGTTGAGAGATTTTTATAATTGCAGAAATTGTTGGATGCGTATCTGGGTTACACTAGAACACTTTGTCATAAATACTCTACAGGTCCCCGCTATAACCCTATAAATATGCAGGTAAGCTGAACCAAATTCATAACTCGTCTTTAAGACTAAGGTTGACCTGGTTCTATCGGTACGAGTTCTCGATGGATTGTAGCCCACACTACATTCCGAAATCGAATAAGAGAATACAGTATAAGGTCTGACTGGAGCTTCAATTTGGAATCAAAAGTTCGTAGTTAGAGAATCAACCAAAAAGGTATTCATCTAAATTACCAGTGGTGGCACGAATTTTATTTTGATCGTTCGATATCAAAAAATTTTACCTAGAGCCTATTTTGGCGATTTCCTGTCTAATTATTTATATAGAAAAATCATTTACAAAAACAATGGTCTTGGTAGTTTTCCTCCAACATGCACTTGCCTGCCTCTCGGCTTATTCACACCAATTTTTGGTCCCTTAACTATTTTTGGACCTGTGCCTCCCTGTTTCTAAACTTTTTTCTTCTTCTTGCCTTTTTGCTTAGAGGAAGAATATTTTTCAATCACATATATGAACCTGTCTTCCTAAGAACACCCTTGGCTGCTTGAAATTCTTTAAGAAGTTCTGCCAATGAAAAGCTGAGCTTATTCATGAGATAGTTCAGGCAGAACTACTTAAAGCTATCAGGCAGTGGCTAGAGTATGATATCGACCTAGGTTTTTTCGTCAGTTTTAGTTCTTAGGATCTCTAGTTCATTCAGAAGACTGATCATTATCAAAACATGATCCCTAACTGGGGTTCCTTCAACCATATTTATATTCATAAGATACTTCATGGACACCTGCCTAGCAGCACGATTTCGATCCCTAAATATTTTTTTAAGGTTCATAATCATGTCATAGGCACTGAGCATAGACTGATGCTGATGCTGTAAAACATTTGACATGAAAGCCAAAATTTAATAGCGAGCCATCTGATCAGTTTTCTGCCACTTCTGATGGGCCTAGATTTCTTATTCGGTCGCCTTCTCATCAAGTACTAGTGGAAATATCTTAGTTAATACAAACTTATAGTCCTCAGCAGTTAAGCCAATGTCTAAATTTCTTTTTTAGTCTACATAATTTGGTCCCGTTAGTTTGTTTTTTGTGCAAATAGAAACGAGAGGATTGAAAGCTATTTTATTATGGAGAATCACATAATTAAAAATAACCATTAATTATAATAAGAAAAAAAATTTAATTTATTTTAGTTTGGTTCCCTCTATCATTTTTAAAAAAAATTCGCCAACAGCCTGGTACCCTGTAAATAGCATGCCTTGATGGGAGAACATCTACTATCCATCATTTATCCAGACAGGCCAATTCTTTTGAATTTTACTATCTAGGCAATTAATCCTGCCAAGTAAAAAATTAAATAGCTGACATAGTTTTGGTCCACTAAATAATAGCAGTGTCTAAAATGAAAAAAATCCTAATTATTTACAGCTAAGTGTTAACCACCACTTAATCCTAAATCAATTTCTTCGCAATAAACCCTTTAGATGGAGAAGTGATCTACATTAACAATTATCCAGAATTATCCCTGAAAGAGGTTAGTACTAGCGATACTGCAAATAATTTGTCCGATGTGGAGGAAGGCCTTACTTCCAACATACATAATTAATTACTATTAGGGTTGTATACTAAAAATCATGAATTTTAGTTTGGTTTTAGTATTAAATTTTATTTTAATAAAAGTAATTTTTTATTTTATGATAATTTTAATGAGAAATGTATGTAATATCATTTATTTAATGTTATGCATAAATGTCCTTTATTTTGTATAGTATTTAATCTGGTGTGTAGAGTACGGCTTGCATACGAAAGATCAGATTTTAGGTTCTTGCAAAATATAAGTATTTATTTACAGTTTGGATGAAAATAGGTATATACCATCGGTACGACTGTAGCACAGAGCCTTGGTAGGTTCATCTTGTTTACAGGGAACAGATAGTAGTGTCATCTATTTTTTTAACTTTTGTGCTAGTACAATTTATGTGTATTGAACGAGACACATTGGGATAATTAGTTGTATACTGACTATATCAATTTTATTCACACCCCATGGTAATTATGAGAATGCTTATACTCTTAATCTTTAAATAATTAATTATTTTTGTATATTTAATTCTCGTTGTTTTGATTCATTAGAGGGTGTAATCTTATATGGGTTTATATTCTTGATGAGTTGGGTAGCGATATTAATTATATGGTAAATTTAACTATTGACAGAATCCACGTCTTAATTGTTCGGGATTTACCATACCTTCATAAGGTAGCTTATAAGTTTTGATCGAGCCAAATCTTGCAGGTAAATTTTATTATTCGGCGATTAAATAAGTTAAGCAGAAAAGTTTAAGGGATTTAAAGATACCGATTAAATTAAATTGTTATTAATTAAATTTAATTGGCGATTAAAAAAGTTAAGCAGAAAAGTTTAAGGGCACGTGGATGTACGTGGTTTTCGTAAAGGAGGTTTAAAAATGAGGAGATTTATGAAAAGTCTTGAAAATTGTGTTTTAGAAGTTTGGAGCTAACCCTTGTGGTTGAGTCTCGAATTTTAAATGTTTTGCTAAAAATGGAGGAAACAGGTTTGAAATGTTGTTCGGTCTCCATGGATAGTGGATGGCGTGGTGGATGGCCATGGGATCTTTTTATACATGATTGATGTAAAGTGTGAAATATTTACATAGTTGAGCTACGTGTTGATTTTTAATGATCCTATAGATATGCCGTGACAGTGTGTGTGTATGTGGGCTTCCATTGCTCCTTGGTAAAAGTCTAAAAACTTACGCAGGTAGGTGCTTCGCTCCTTCGGGTTAATTCCCGTAAAGAAGTGGTAGGTGCTTCACTCCTTCGATTTAAGCACGTAAAGAAGTGGTTTCCTGTGTGTGTGGCGTGCGTTGTTGTGACTCCATATAGAATTTGTCATTACCTAGCGAGTCTCTGTATAGCTTAGGTCTAGGGTAATGCGGAGGAGTCTATAATTGTTACATTTGTCTCATGTGTGACAGAGTCAGTATATAGGAATCATTGTCGGTTGTGTGAACCGAGTGAAAAATAACACTGGTAACTATTTTTCTTTAACTGTCAGACGTTATTTGCATTGTTTGAAATGCGTGATTTTAATGATGAAAAAATAGTTTTGAGACTTGTGTGAGTTAGATGGAAACTTGGGGTTTTTGAGTAGGAAAATCGTTTTAAGGCTCGTACAGCTAAGCCAATTTTATGCTATGCGATTGCATATCATACTTTACTGCATTATAGTCTGTTTCTATTGGGTATCAGCTCACGCGGTGAGATTTGTGAAAAACTTTTTTAGGTGTAGGTCGTCACAAGGGATGATCTAGAAGTGCCCGTGGTGGTAGAAGACTTCTGTGTAGTTTTTCTTTTTGTTATGTAATCATATACTTTTACAGGTTCTGCCTATTCCTAGAGGCGTGTTTTGTAAGCCTTGGGACAATATATTATGCATGCATGGAATAGAATATATGTTGTTTTGAGAGAAGAACCCTAGGTACTCTTTTTGATTCCAAATGATGTATATACATTTTGGTTAACTATTTTACAAATAAAACCTTATTTTTGTGGATGCTGGTACGGTGGGCTTTTTACGTGACTTTGGATTTTGGGGCGTGACACGAGTTCTCGAATAATCGTAACCCATACTACGTTTGGGAATCGCATAAGGAAATACAGTAGAAAGTTTGATAAGAGTTTCAACTCAGAATCAAAAGTTAATAGTTAGATAATCAACTTAAAATGTATTTTTTAAAATTAACTGTGATGGCATGGGTTTTATTTTGATCGTTCAACATCAAAAAGTTTTATTTGGTGCCCATTTCAGCGATTGCCCGTCTAGTTTTTTTTTATTGGAAAATGGTTTACAAAAACAATAATCTTAGCAATTTTGCATCCAACAATTAGTATAAGAGCCGTTTTGTTTTTTGTTGATGGTTTATCAAGGGGCCGGATAAATTTAGAACTATGCTAACTTTGTTTTGCATGTATTCAAATCCCGATTTTATGATCATAATTATTTTCATGTTTAATTGAATGGTTTCGATGATGATTTAATTATTTTTAATCAGGAGGGTTGATCATGATAATTTAAATATTTTAGATTGAATGTGAGCCTACGAGATATAAGTTTTTTATGTAAAACTTTTTATTTGTTTTTAAATATTAGTTTAGGATATTAAAGAACATGTTAAATATCTAAGAATACGAAGAACGGGCGGCGGCATAACCGGCGGCACCGATGATTATTTTGGGTGTTCCGGGCCATGAATTGTGGTGATTTTTGCACCGTTTTGAAATGATTTTTTTCGGCGACTTTTCTACAAATTTTATATGTTAAAAATAGCAACAAAAAGAGTTTAAAAATTTGCAAAAACAAGATGCAAAAAAACAACAATCGGTGCCAACACTAGCGGCGGCCCTGGGGCTATTTTTTGATGGTTTTCGCTGTATTTTTTCAACAAATTCTGAATAATTTTTTAGGTATAAAATAGTAACAAAATAAGCCTTAAAACACAGTTTAAAACATTCTCAAAAACAGCCACAAATAGTGGCAAAAAAAGCAACACAGGCGGTGGCCATCGGTGGTGGCCGTGCCTCTTCGAGGCTAGTTTTGAAACATTTTCAAAACTATTTTCGAGGCATTATTTGATGCAACATGTTGCTAGGTATTAGAGCAATTTTTTATTTTTAAAAAAAAGCAGGAGACAAAACCACCACGGAAAAAGCCTAAACGAGTAGCGGCATAGGGGCGGCGACAATGGGCAGCAGCGGCGTTGTGTTTGGAAGTCATCAAAAGCTATTTTTTGGGCAGTTTTCATTTTGATTTTTTGATAGAAAAATTGTATTTTTTGAGACCTATTTTTCAAAAAAAAAGAGCATCGAAAATGGAGTTCGGGAGTGGCAGCAAAAGCCACTTAAAGTTGGCGGCATTGGGCAGCGCCGGCTGTGCTGGTGGAAGCGGTGGTAGTGGCTAGTCCGGGGCTGTTTTTATCGTATTTTTTGATATGTTTTGATCAAAATGTGATATATTTGTATATCAGTACAAATCAGATAATCTTGATACAATCTAGATACCGATAAGTAGCTGTTTTAAAGGATTGAAACTCTTACAGTTTATCTTTCAAACAAGGGACTAAAACTCATCAGAGTTTCTATTCGATTATAAAATTGTGATATATACATATTTTGCA
>JAOTRH010213807.1:0-10785 GCA_034768845.1 Heliamphora exappendiculata | reverse complement strand
TTAAAATATTTCTTATTTAACTATAATAAAATAAACAAAAAGTTTTCTTATTTAATTTTGCGAAAGAAATTAATTACTTGAGTTTTAATTAAAAAAATCTTAATTAATTTTAACACAAAAATTAAATAAATAATTATCTATTTATTTTCCCGTTTTAAAAAATTGCTAGGATTATTTATTTTATAAAATCGTTTTTCTTAATATACTTTCGATAATTAAAATCATGCATAAAAAATAAATAAAATAAAAATCATCCACGCAATTAAATAAAACAAGTAAAAAAATTATTAAAAAATGGCAAAATAAATATGAATAGTCGTTACAATCTGATCCGTCCATTTAATCTTTTAATTTGACGGTCTCGAATTAAAAATTAAACGCCTAGGGTTTTGGAACCCTAAACGAGCCTTCAAAGACCCAAATCTTTTCCTCAGTCTCTTGACCACCATCACAACCCTGGACCACCGCTGGAACGCCAAAAAAATTGAAAATAAACCAGCCAAACAGCCTCTTGATTGGGCTAATAAATTGCTACCTTTGGCAGCACTGCGCCGCCTTTTTCCAACCGCTACTTGACCGTCTTGCCGCCACTGTTGAGCCCCCAAAACATTATGGTAGGTAGAGCACATCGAGGTCTTCATCTCCAAAAAAATTTACGTCAAAATACGATATCGAAGTGGCCCAAAAAAATCCTCAATGTGCCAAAATTTCTGCAGTGGCGCCACTGTGCGCATCGAATTTTGAAGCAGTTTTTGACCCATTTGTCACCGTCGTCGAACAGCAACCGAACCACCGTAGGATAGCCAACGAAAAACCTTTATTTCAGAGAAAAAATTGCATCAAAAAAGATTCTTGAAAACCCAAAAAATGAGCCCCAAAGTTGACGTCCTCTTGCTGCCTTATGCTGCTGCCACCGCATTCTTTATTCCTTTTCGTCTAGTTTTCGATCTCCGTTTTTCGTAATACGATTACATCAAAGATTCTCAAAAAATAGAATGAAATAATATATTACAACATGAAAAACCTATACCCCACGTAGGAGGTGTACAAACGATCTAATCTCGAAACAAAAATCGTCGAGATATACGATATAATAAAAACATGCATTCATTCATTCATATAACCGGATCGTAACGACTTATAGCTGTAAAATCAAGATTAGCACAATAATTTTTCATGAAAAACGCAACCGTGGCTCTGATACCATTGTTGGAGAGTGAGCTGCGCAGCAAAAAAAAGATTTATGAATCGACGTCGTGACCGTAAAAAACGACGTATGCGATTTTCATGAAAAACGAGAACTATAATTATTTTAATAGCTTAATACCTTTATGAAACTTGTCGAAAAGTTTCAAGAAATCCTGAATACGTTGAAGATGACCTTGTAACCTTCTCACGTATGTCCCGAACGCACTACGACGATCACGATGTGTGGGCACCGATTCCGATCGAAGTGTTCTACCTCCTTTTGGTTTCTTCTCACACAGTAATCTCAAAAAAGGCAAAATAAATTACCAAAGAGGAGAAGGGGGCAGCGGCTTGGTGGGAGAATTAGGGTTAAGGTTTCGATAAAAAGAGGCTTCTTTTTAATATATAGGAATATATCAAAAGGATATTAAGTATATATTCTATCCTTCCTAAAAAGATATGAAGATATATATACTTAACGTAAATAATAAAACCCACCATCTTCTAGGGCCGGCCACTAAGGGAGTAATCCTTAGGTGTGCTAAAAATCAAAACCGCCCCCTATTAATTTAATTTAATTTTTGAATGTCCTTGGCGGCAATACCAGTATTTAAATTAAATTAAATACTTACCGAAACCAACAAGAAAAATATCTGTGTATAATAGGCTATATGATAAATCACGAGAAAGTATAGGACTCGGGCTAACCATACGAGAAAACTGGATAGCCTAACTCTGTCCCCGAGCTAAATTATTTTTCGTACGAATCAGAACTTATTTCACTAAAAGTCCTGACTAAACTCCCTATCCTAACTCAAATTATGTCTTGAGTCTTCAATTATCAAATACACTGAATTCTCCCCACGTTTAAGATATGAATTCCCGATAAATAAATTAGGTTACTGACAACCAAATTTAATTATCCTTTTTTTCTCGCAATCGCACTGCTTAACCTTCGGATATGCCGGATCCGAAGATCCACTGTACAGATTTAGCATAATCAAACATATAACTAAAGCACATGAGGGGAAACTCCTCAACCTAAATCGGATGTAGTTTTCATCAGCTGATTATCAATCATCGGACAAATAATGCCAGTACCCAATTCATCGATATTGTTGATCTCATGGAAAAAATCTCAACTATTGACGACTCAAAGTACTGTACATTATCTAAACACAATTAATTAATTACTTCGGGATCAAGAGTTCGTGCAATACATGATAATATGGGATGTGGATCAATTTATATAGTTAGTATAGAATCGATCATCTCGTTGATTCCGCTCAATACACTCAAGTGTACTAGCACATCGAATTCAAAACCAAAATTCAATCCGTTTAACCTAGCCAAGACCAGCTACTATAATGATGTACAACAATTATACCAATGGAATGTCTGGGTCCATTACGATTGTAAGCCTACCTGTATAATCTACTAGAACTTTTGACCCGATCTTCCGTGCAACACGTACCGAGTCAAATACTGGATAGAATATACGGACTATGCTTTCATACATCACAAATATAAATATGAAACCATCTCAAATGCTTCTCATTAACATGCTAGGGATCCAGAATAAAATACATAAAAACATAACTTTTCAATATACATTCCCAACATCAGGAACCCGACATTGATCTGTTTGGCAACTTCTTCTTTAATCTTCAGAGCCCATTCTGGTCGAATCCGTCTTCATTTTTGTTTGACCGGTTTGGCATTAGGGTAAAAGGGAATATGGTGCTGGACAATGTCAGGATCAATTTCGGGCATATCCTTGTAAGACCATGCAAATACATCCTTGAATTCTCTCAATAAAGTTATTAATTGTTCTTGTTCAACTAAAGATAAAGAAGAACCAATTTGAATATTTTGCGGGTTATTTTCATTACCCAGATTTATTAACAAAATTTTTTCAATTATTGGTTGAACACGCATTTTTTCTTCTCTTTTTATTAAAAGTTTTATTTGTTCCGGTATATCCTCGTCGAATTTAAAATCGTCGAAAATGGTATAAAATAAATCAAATAAAGTAGAGTAACTGAAAATTTTGTTCATTTCATTAAAAGTATAAGGAATTACAAACTTGAAAGTAAAAGCAGGGAGAGGAGGATCAATAGACGCACCCTCGACTACAGACTCCAACTCAAACTTTGACTCAGGATAAACAACCTGCACATTACAAGACTCGATGGTCCAATTCTTTACTTTTTTTTGGCAGTTGCATCAATAATGAGCCTAGTGCAGTCAATTGGTGCGCTGATGCTCATCATGAAGCAGTTCGGGTCAGTTACCTGCACCTGAGCCATCTTCTCAATAAAAAGTATTCCCAAGTCGTTGCCATGCAATCTGTCAGCCCAGTCTTCCTCTTGAATCTTCTCCCCTTTTTCTTCCCCTTTCACTGTCTCTTCCTCTTCTGTATCAGACAACTGATGGCCGAAAAAGATCTCCAACCCTAGCAGCTTTTGATTGGTTTCTTTGTCAATCCATGGCTCTGGAAAGCCACAATACAGGAAATCTTCCATTTCTTTGACAAAGTGCCCATTTAGCGTTCCTGAATAATTAGCCTTCCTTCCCTTCGTAGGCCCTTCCAAATCTTCTTCCATTAGCTCGTACCCAAGACCAAAACGGTGCGAAGTCGACAATACCTGAACGAATTTTGGGATTTCCTGCTGCTTACGTCCTAATCCCATACTAGGGAAAAATGACATTTTCCTCATCATTGTTACAGCTTGTGGGTTGATGTACATTTCCTCCTCATTCAACAACATCTGTACAGCCAGGGTTTCATCGAACTGGAAGCCACTGAGCGTTACATCACATTCACCATGCTGTACTTCCAACAGAGTTGAGCCAACTCCTTCTCTTGGGGTATGAATGTTGTCTTCTCCGTGAATAGTCAAAACTGTCTCATTTCTTATCAATTTTAGTTTCTGATGGAGAGTCGATGGTACAGTCTGGACACTTGGGTCATGCAACCAGGGTCTACCCAACAACAAGTTGAAAGATGCCTATACACCTAGTACATAAAACTCGAAATGCTTGCAGTACCTTGGAATTTAGTGATTGGAATAGAGTAATATATGGTTAAGTTAAATCTTTAAATAAGTGAAGGATTGGGCAAGTGCGTAGTACCCCTTAAACCTAAAAAAAAGTAACCATGGTCCCTAAAATCAAGAAAACATTTAATGGTCAGAATTATTTTAGTACTTCACGTTCTAGGAGGGCTAGAACTCCGTGTTAACGGTTAAGTCATGTTTGCTTGCTAGGCATGGGAGTTTTGTTATCCGAGGAGCAAACTTAGCTCGTTGACAAAGACTCAATTCGTACACATATAAGATAAGGTGAGAGTGTTTAGCCATTATCTTGAATTTGAGTTTATGTAAATGATGCATGAAAATGCTTTGAAGCGTATGTTTTGAATTATGACCAATTTGACGATCACATGAACCTGTTGTTTTTAAAAGCCATGATGTTTTTTATTAAAGTATGTTATCCATGATATTTTGAGCTAGCATGATGTTACTATAAAAGTATGATTAATGTTGTGTGATTGTTCCAAAGTGTCAAGTTACAAGGGTTTTATTTTCGACCCTTTATATCCCATTATGAGGGAGGCTACCCAACTATAGGTGTTGTTTGTCCCTATAGTGGAGGTTTCCCATTGAGCGGGACTTTTTTCCTGTAAGGCTTTTGAGCTGAGTCCCAGGTGTTAGCACATACCACTCGTGCTTGGTAGAGAGTGGCCCTCATTCCATCACGTTATTATCCGTGCATTGCGAATTGAGGTTACGGTACCGTTAGAACTCCCGATCGCGAGGTTAATGACTACTTGGACATTGTTGGGGTTTGAGTTTAGATTTGAGAAAGTGGTCATGCATTTTCAAATTGTGGCGGTTGAGCCAGGAACATATTTCTGTTTGCAATACTGAGAAGGTTCTGTATATTCTATGAGATTTGAGATTATTTTCTTGGAATGATGGGTGATACACTTTAAGTGAAAGAGTGGTGGTGAGGTTTTTTCTAACTTCTATACTATGTAAATTTTCTTATGTGCAAATTAGCATGGAAGTATTAAGGAATAGTGAGCTTTGAATAATTTTTGTTGAAGAATCTACAAATACACTCCCATTGAGTGAGTGATGTAAGAATGTTTGATAACTTTTATGAATTGTGTTTGATATTTTGCAGTGACATATGAGAAGATGAAGCATATGTAAGAATTGATTCTATCTATTTTTTGGAGAGTAGAGATTGCACTTTGTGTGGAGTGTCGTGAGGAGCTTTTATTTGGGGGGGGGTGGGTGTTAGCTTAGGAGTTGATTATGTGACTTCTCATGCTCTTGTCTATGTGCTCTAGGTCTCAAGTTTCTGCCATTCCGAAGAAGAAGCCTAGACTATGATTTTCGTCTTGGCTATGATGGTGACTCCCTCTCCTTGGGTCATTGATGGCAAATACTTGAAATCATGTTAATGATCTTTTGTTACCTAGTTATGAGGGTTATTCATAGCCTTTTGTTTGTTTTGGTGTGCCTATCTTGTTTATTATACTTTCGGGTGTATATATTGATGAAAAGGACGTGGTATGTTGGTTTTGGTTTTGGGTGGTTTGGTTTATTTGGATTACTTTTGTGTTAGGTGTTTTTACGATAAGTAAGTATATGGTTTGGCTGGTCTTTGTAAAAATTGTATAGGTCCTTTTATTGGGATTCATTTAGGTAGATCTACATAGGGGCAGGTTATGCACATCGTTTTTTAGGATGATATAAGGCCAGTTTTTTTAGTTGGTTCCTGATGTATAAGGGTGATTTAGGTGCGGGTTTTTTTCTATGGCTCCCTAGGGACCATTTTGATGCTCTGTTGAAATCTTTCAGGTTGTGATTTTGCAATTATGTTGGTTTGTTTTACTCTAGCAGGGTTTTCTCATGCATTACTATAATGTTATGGTTGGGGCATCTTTAGCTACCTTTGTTTTGAACCTATTTTGTCCATTGGGCTTACTAATGTTTGTTCGTTATTATGGTTCTGTATATAGCCTTACCCTTACGACTTGTGTAAGAGACCGGATGTGTGCATGGTTAGGCCCTAAACATTTGTGTTTCTAGATGAAACTTTGTTGCTCAGTGATGATCGCTTTTGGATGTGGCAATGGAAGGCAGGCTTATGCTATGGTGGCGGCTTTTCTACCATGAAGCTGGTTTTTTTACTGTTTTGGATACATTTTGTGTATGACATTTTGTGGTTGGTGTTTTGGATATATTTTGGGGATGATATATTTTAAGGATGATATTTTGGGGCTGGTTGTTTATAAAGGGACCGCAATCCCAAGAAACAATGATTATGCATACGAATCGAATCAAACACGGTATGAGATAGGATCAACAGCAAACAAAAAACTGCACTGATCCACTCGGAAGGATGCAAGGGGCGTCTAGATGGAACCCATTCAGGAAAAACCCTATTTTTTATGAACCCTGAAACAGAAATCCAGTACACCTACAAGGCGGAATAGAAATTATACATGCGTGATCCCTTTGGTTTGATCACATTTCTGTTCTTAACTTGAATCCGAAGATCAACACGACAGATGACCGGTAAACTTTTCTCCGTTCAGATATTTTGTTGTATTCCTAAATGCCAAAAACACAAACAAATAGTGGGCTTTGATTCTTTGTACTTCAAACCCTATCTTGCTACCTATCTTTTTCTCTAGTTCTCACAATCTATGGGAATCCTAAGAAACTAAATAATAATTCGTTTACTAGAAGCCAGGGTTATAACGATGTATAAATAGGTTACAACAGGGACCTAAAGAGCAAATATGACACAGGCTTCTAATGTAATTAAAAAAACTTACTTTAACCCAAAAGTAATTTTTTAAAAATATAAATTACAATTTGTACAACTAAATAATCGTAATTGCACTCTTGGCCTTATTCTCTGTAGTGACCTAGTACGTTTTTTTAGTTGATTATTTTCTATTGATATAATTAAATTGTCGAGAATGATTTTTAATTATAATATGGCCAGTTACGTGGGGTTGATGTGTATTGGGACATCGGGATAGTAAATTATGATTAATTCTGTGGTATTCGAAAAATTTAATTATACTATCTAAAGTTAATCAAAATTAATTTGAAAAAATAATATATATATATATATATAATATTTTTGTTAGTTTAAGAATTGGGAAAATTCTATAACAATTGAGAAGAGAGAACTCTTTTTCATATATGCCGCATAGCCCCCCCTTACCCGATGCCATCTTCTGTTCATCTTGTTTTTTTTTCTTTTCTCTGTTTCGGTTTGTCGAGAGAACCCGAGAGAACAGAGAATCGAGGCCAGACGCACGACGTGCGACCTCGGCCACTGCTGCGCCTCCCTTGCTCCACCACCGCGACCGCCGGCGTCGCCTTCCTCTCCTTCCCCGCGCGCATCCTTTCTCCTCGTCTTCTGACATGTTCGGCTAAGCTGCCATGGATGGGAGTTTCGAGTTATCGCCTTGTTCTCTCTCTACGAAATTGATCCTCCATACATCAAAATCAGATGGCGCCAGCTCGGATTCGGGATATCCTCAACAAGATCATTGTGTCTGGACCATCAAGAAGTTGATTCCAAGAAGGAGCCGAAACCCCTGTTCGGCATTGCTGTGAGTTCATCCTCTTCCTTTTATCTTCCACAATTGAAATTATTGGAATTTGGGGTACTCTTAATTTCATAAATTAATGGGTTAAACATTTACAGTGGAAGCTTTCATAAATTACAAGGAGCAAGAAAACCCATCCGACCGAACCTTGGGTTTTCGTAAGTGGTGAGATTACAAGGCATTGAAGGTTCTTGAGGTAGGGTTTAGACTAAATTTGGTGAAATGTAATGATTTATGTTGATATTTTCTTATATTCTATAAATCCCTAGCTCTACTAATGAGAATTGTATAATTTCTGGGTATATGAATGGATTAACCTAAACTATGGAATTTGAGTTCGTGAATAAAATTAAAGATAATAAAAAGGTTAATTGAAGCCTTTACGGATGATTAATTAATTTCGTAGAGAATGGACCTAAAGGGTAATATTGTGGGTTTTAATTTAATTGTTATTGAGTTAGGAATAAAAAAAATTAAATTTTGCGGTTTAGGTTGAGAAACTTCGAACGGTATTCAAAAATCTATTTAATGCATGGTTAAGCAATTATGGTTGACAAAACAATGCAGTGATAGATAAACTCAGAGTAGAAGTTAGAAGATAGAAATTGGAATGACTACTAGGTGGTTTAAATATCGTAACCCATTATTTTGAGAGTAATCAACCTAAACTCGTGGGATTTGAGTTGTATAGTGGAATTGGGATAGTTAAGAGAAAAGTGTGAATTTTCTAAATTGATTATTTAGGACTCAAAAGTTAGATTCATGATTTAACTTCTTAATTGATAGAAATTGTATGATAATGAAGCACCAAGTATGATTAATTTGATTCGAATGAATAATTGGACCTACCAATTTAAGTTGAATGAGATAAGAGAAAGAGTCGCCGAAAACTTGTGATTCATGAGTGTAAGTGATAATTAAATTAAAGAACTCGGGACTTGTACATAATATGAGCATATTGAGTGGTATGTGTGAGCCATGATGATTTGAAAGACAATAACCGTAAAAGAGAAACGAGATTGCAAATTTAAAGTGAGAACTTGATACTTTAGTTTAGTTATATCTTAAGTTGTGATTCGTACGTGATATTCAGTGATATATGGAGTAAGTGCGTTCAATACAGATAAAATGGTTTAATTGAAGAAGAAAAGAGGATGTGTTGTCGGAGACATATCAATTGCTTGTTTAAGATTGAAGAATAATCTTATTGTTAAATGAAAACCTCGAGAAAATAGTGATAAATCCTTGCTAAATTCATCATACATAAATGTGAATTGATTCTTTATAGTTGAGTGAAATATTAAATATGGACTTTTTAGATAATTTCTTGGGCCTCGTGATGTAATGAATTATGAATTTACTATTGAACCTACGCTTAAAATTGGATGAATCGATACTTAATTGTTATGAAATTTGGGTTGTAAGAATATGAGAATTGGTTTGGGCATAGGGATGGAATTAAATAATGGAAGGAACCCTATTAGTTTGTGTTTAACACCAATGTTGTTCAAATTGAAAAAAAAAAAAAGTGGAATGAATATGAAAATTAAGTAATGGGACTTGTGAATCCAATTGGAAATCAATAAGTGGTATGGTTTTGAATAATTATGCTTATCAATGGTATAATTATATATATAGTGAAAAATTATGAATTGGGGAGAGGAATCAGTTTGGGTTGAACTCCCGGGTTGTCATGTATTAATGGAAATTCAATAGTTAATAAGTTGTTGATATGCAAATACGAGACATGATATGAAATCTATATTATTGAAATGAGAAAATGTAAAACTTGATTTGGAAATTAATGATATGGAATATAAACTAGAAGGATGAAATAATTGTGTAACAATTGATGATATGGGATCGGAAATAGAATAATGTAACAATTGAGAGTGAGAAGAAATATTACGTAATTGTGAAATTGGATTGGGGAGATGAACTCCCGGTTGTTAATGAATGTTGATCTGATTGATTAGATATTGAACCGAGGATGGTTAAGGTGATAAGTTGAGCTTGACTAGCTCCGCAGTGAAAGACCAGAAACTTGTGCAAATTGGGTGCCCTACCCATCGGGTTAGTCCCCGAAAAGGTATGCATGGGTTGCCTTCCCGTCGGTGTTCTTCAGGAAAATCGAAAAAGGCGATTATCGTGGTGAGTTATAGAGCTATCTATTACTCAATGGTTTCGCGTAGCCTATTGGGGAAATATTGAGGAGTTTTTATAAGCTGCACCTGACATCGCTTCAGTATTGGATTAATGGAATAAAGCAAAGATGTGATAACTCAGTATTTTGATTAATGAAGTGGAATAGTAATGTGATTAATAAACTGATGCATGAGAAAAAAAAATTAATGGCATTACGATGATAAATGGAAATAAATTAATGTTCGATAATTGATTAAAGAGAATAAATGAGAGCAAAAAAAAGAAAATTAGGGAGAAAATGATATTAAAGAAAAGAAAGAAAAAAAGAGAAAATATGACAGGTTATGTTTGAATGAGAAAGAACTAAGGGCCTAATGAAAATGAGAGGTAGAATAGAAATTAAGGATAAAATGTTAAAGAAAATGTAAATGAGATATGAGAATGAGTAAAGATGAATTGAAATGAATGTTTAATGGTTTAGTAATAAAGAGTGAAGTGATGAGGGAATGGACTGGATTATAAAAGTGATTTGAATGTGATTGAATAACAGCATGCCATTCACACCTCACAAGTCATACATTGCACTTATTTTAGTTTTTATCCTATGAGTTTCGGCTCAGGTTGTATATATCCCATCTTTTCAGGTTCTAACCAAATAGAGGCGTGGAGGCATTCCAAAGTTTCGACAAATCAAGAACCTGGACTTATTATTATATGTTGGAGACATGCGATTGTTGTTATATTAAATGTTAGAGACGTGATTGTTGTTATAAAATGTTAAAGATTCAAAGATGTGATTTATGTTC
>JAOTRH010213796.1:0-10786 GCA_034768845.1 Heliamphora exappendiculata | reverse complement strand
ATATATATATATAGAGAGAGAGAGAGAGAGAGAGAGACGCCGAGAAGGACCGAGAGAGAGAGAGAGAGACACAAAGAGGGACGCTAGATGCGGTGAGACAGCGGCGGGGCGACGACGGAAATGAACGGAGGCGGCGGTGACGGCCACAGGAGGTGGCAACGGCAAGGATGTGGCGTTGTGCGGCGCTGCTTCAGGTTTTTTTTCTCATTTTTTTTTGAAAATTGGCTGAGTTCGCACTGCTTCTCTCCTTAAACAACTCTCACTGGGCTTTGTTTAGCAGTTGCTTTAAAATTAATAACATAAAATTAAAAACGTGTCCAAAAAACTTGGCCGAACACCTCATTATGGCTGACTTGGCATATTAAAAAATCAATTCAATAATTTTATTTGAAGTAATAATTAATGTTTAATTATTTGGTACTTTTGAAGTACTATGTGTCAGTTTTACATGATAATCTTATTCAATATTATAATCATAAATTTTACAATATGAACATGATTACTTATTTTATTGGGTAGTTATAAGACAAGGGTGGCATATATAATTTGAGTTACAATCATTTATTTATCAGGAGTACCACGTGACATTATTTATCTGCAGTGGTGAATTCAAAATTTTAACAAAGTAGGAGCACAATTTTAAGCACAACAAATTTTTTTTTTACAATCAATCCACAACGATTTTTTTTCCTACAATTAGTAAATATACAATTTAAACATTAATTAATAAGCACAAATATTTATAACGCATAATTTTAGAGAAGTATTTAACATTTATAATAACTTAAAGAGTATATTTTATAATTGATCAGGGTTTATTTTTGAATTCAAAAAAAAAAAAAAAAGAAGGTGATGTTGAAAAGTGAGAAATAAAATTTGTTCTTTATTTATATATTTAAGGTTATAGTATAATTTTATAGAATTATAAATAAAATAATAGAATAAAAGAATATAAAATATAAGCATACCATATGTATTTTTAGATTTTTAATTTCGATACAGATTCAATAATAAGATAGAGATATAAAAATACCAAGTACTAAAGATATTTTACATTTTTAATAGAGGCACAAAACTTAACCGATACTATATTATCTTTGCTTATGCACAAAACATAACAATAATAAAAATAATAAAAATATTTTAAAATTTTGAGTGTGGACACCTGCTTTCACTCACCATGAACTATACTTATCCCTTTTTACATAATATTCTAAGAGAAATTATTCATGGGATCTACACAAATATGTGGTTCAGATTGCATTAGAGTAATGCAGGAGCCAGCATTAAATAATTTTTATATTTGAGAATTCTTAATAATTTTTCATAGTTAAAAAGCTAATGGAAACAATTTTTTTAAATATTAATATACTTTTAGATATGAGTAGGACTTAATATTTTTATAAATATTAACACATTTTGCTCAAATATTATACACTATATATTTATTATCCACCATTTTCAATTTAATTATTAAAAATGATAGTTAGCTCTCAGTGAGCATCTAGGTCTATTTGGAATCTGTTAAAAAAAAACCTGTTTTTCCCCCTTCAAAACTAGCTTTTAAGTTTTATTCAAATACCAAATAATGTAACTTTTGTACGAATGAAATGAGTATATAAAAAAAATTTAATTAGGGGTCCAACTTCATGGACTTATTTAGGGATTAGTCTTCTCCACTTTTTGACTATTCCATATTTAAATTTTATAATTATTATAAATGAAAATGCCTTTATATTACTATCTAATAAATATGTATATATAGATATAGATTTATATATTTTTGTTTGTAAAAATGTTTCAAACATCAAAATATGTAACCACTTGGGCAATGTTTGAAAACAAATCTATCAGCATACTTATTGAAATCGAATCGCTATGACATTTCTAAAACAAAAATTGCAATGATTGAAATTTTTTGTCAGACACTAAATTTAAAATTTTCGAGTTCCCTACATAAAAAAAAATATTAATTGTAAAAAATGAGATATATTTTTTTTAAGAAAGAGATATCTCCCATTACACATAGGAAATATTTGATTTTTTTAAATAGAGACGAATCATTTTAGTTTCACGCAGTAAATATCTCTTTTTTGCACGAATGATATATTAGTAGTTACACATATAAAATATATTATATTTTGTATAAAATAAGATATTTTTAATTACACATAAGAAATGTTTCATTTTATTTTTAAAAATTAGATATTTTTAATTAAACATAGTAAATATCTCATTTTTTTTTAGCACAAATGATATATTTGTAGTTACATATAGGAAAATATCTCGTTTTATGCAAAAATAAGACGTTTCACATTAAAAACATAAGATATTTTACTTTTAACAAATGTATTACGAATGAAATGTTTTATTTTTTAAAAATTATAAAATGTTCGCTTGGCAACTTAACTTTAAACCAGCCTTTTGACTTTAAATTACTTCAAGTCAAAAAATTAAAAGTTTGTTTAGTTGGGAAAGCAGTGATTTTTAAGCTATCAAAAAAGCTAAAAAAATCAAATGTAAAATTTTAAAATTGTCCTTCAACTTAAATGAGATTTTGCATAACAGAAAAGCCAAAAAGTTAAAAATCCAAAAGATAAAATTAAAAATTGTTAAACAAAAATCAAAAAGCCAATAAGATAAAAACTGAGAGTTGAAAAACGAAATTTTTTAACTTTTTAAATTTTAAACTAAAAAATTAAAAAATTTAAAAAGCCAAGTTTGAACTCATAGAGATCTTCTAAAAGTAAAAATGACAATAATTTTATGTTTGAGTGATGTCGAAATTGTAGTTTCACGATCACAATGGCCAACATTTTTGAAATGGTAATTTTCGAAGATGTGGTAAACTTCTTCAAATTATGATTTTGAAATAATTGTCTTTGTTTGGAATTTTAAAATCACGAATTTATAACAATCAAATAGAGATAATTTCAATATAATAATAAAATATAAAATTTAATAGAATATTAATTTTAAGTTGAGAATTATCTATAAACAAGAATTTCAAATGAGACCTGACTTCAAATCTCTCTCTCTATATACACACACACACACACACACACATATATATATATATATATATATATATATATAATACTTGGTTATTTATGCAAAAAGTATAAATATTTGTAAAAATAATAAAACTTATCCTCAAAAATATATTAATATTAAAATATTTTTTTCCCATGAAGGTATTATCTTTACAATTGTTTATTAAAATTATATTTTTTAATATTCTTTATTTTTTAAAGTAGACAGTGATTAAATGAATATGTATTACAAAGCATTCACTAAAACAACACCCAACTTGGGCTGAGCCCAACCCAAGTTGTGCTTAGTACAGCTCTTTTCTCAAACTTTCTACCAAATTTAGCTTAGAGTTTGATTGGCAGTTCAGATTTTTTGTGTGTGTAAATTATATTTATATTTTTTGTATTTAAGGGTAATAACACTGACACTCTATTTATTTTTTAAAATATTACTGTCTTACTTTTTTAATTTTATAACACCTAAACCCAAAAATTAACTTCCGTTAACTGTGCTGACAAAAACACTATTTTAACAGTATTTTTAGTTTTTTTAATTTTTTTTATTTAGTTACAAAATTTTGTTTAAAATTTTTTAATTAAAAAATAAAAAAATTTTAAATACAAAAATAAGTAACATAAAATTTAATTTATTAATTTATTTTTATTTTGATAAGAAAATTAATTAGAAAATTAATTAATAATATAAAATTAATTTCTTTATCAAAATAAAAAACTTAGAAATAAAAATAAATTGATAAATTAAATTTTATGTTACTTATTTTTGTATTTAGTACTTTTTTATGTTTTAATTAAAAAATTTTAAATAAGATTTCGTAACTAAACAAAAAAAAAGAAAAACTAAAAAAATTAAAAAAACTATTTCAACAGTGTTTCTATTTGAAAAGTTAACGGAAGTTAATTTTTGGAACTAAGTGTTATAAAAATAAAAATATAAATGAGTTCAGTGATATTTCAGAGAATAGAGGGGTGCTAGTGTTATTATCCTTAAATATAAGTAGTGTAGGTGTAATTTACCATTTTTTTAAAGAGAGATAAACATTATTTCAAGACACATGTTCCAGTTGGAGTGCTTCTAAAGGTTTTACCAATAAGTTGGTTTCTTGAGGCACTCAAAACTACATTACGAATCAAATTTGATTTTCTAATCCATACAGATCGAATTTTAGACAAAGAGGTCATGAGGGTGCTGGGTTTCTGGTCAAAAATAACTTTTTGCCGGTTGACTGCACAAGCACCCCGTGGGTCCACTCGAGCACTCGACTACCAGTGAGCTATTTCGTCTCTTTGCCAGTTGTTCGCTCGAGCGCTCAGATGGTCTGCTCGAGCAGCCAACTGTCAGCGAGCTTTTTCATGCAACAGTCTGATTTGGTCATGCAATCTTCTAGTTTTTCTTTCATACAGATACGATAACAGAGGTTTCAACTGTCTGCAGAAAGGTCGGATATGACCCACAATATAATGACAGATAGGCACAATTTTTTTAAAACCGATAGATTGTGATGAAGATTTTTGAAAACAATTTCTAAAAAATTAGGTCTTGAATTGATTAGAACTTTTCAAAGTATTTTGACCCAAACCTGTAGGCACGTTGACAGTTTTAACAAAATTGATTTTACTTTAAGTCTTCGAAGCAGATAAATTTTCAACATTCCCTAATCCAGTTCGGTGTGATGCCACTTTCTGAACAATCAAAATTTCTTCCAAACTTAGGGATCCTGCATCCAACTTCTTGAGAGTGGTATTAGCAACAAGCAGTTCAGATTCAAACTCTTTGGTTCTCGTCTCAAATGAGGTTTTTGAATTTATTGAGTTTTATAATTTCACTTCTAATTCTGAAACTTTGGATTTAAGGAAATCAAAAGACTCGATAAGTTCATTCATTTGTTTGTTAGAGCTGGCCAAATTTTCAGACATTTTGGATTTAAAAATTTTGAGTTGAGAAACAAGAGCTTGAGACTCGGTCAATTCTAATTTAAGGCCTTCATTCTCCTTTTCAAAGATTTTAATCTTTAGTGACAGTTTAGTGATAACTTTTGTCATTTTGTAACTTTTTCTGTGCAGTTTATCATAAGCCCACTGAAGATTTTTTTCACTACCATCATCTGAATCTGAACATGAATCTGAATCTGAATCTTTTTTTCCAAAATCACTGTGTGAAACACCTAATTGTTGGTCAGAGTATTCAGATTTAGATGAGTTAGCCGATGCAGTAAAATCCACAAAATTACACTATTCATTATCTGGTTCGGATTCTGTTTTATTATCACTTGACTCATCATTCCACGCGACATAATTTTTTTTCTTTTTATTTGGACAATCATAAGTAATATGACCATACCCCTGACATTCAAAATACTATATCATTTGGTTTTTATTTTTTGAAAGTTTTTTTCTATTTTTTGCAATATTCTTACTTTTGTCACCAGTTTTTTTGGACTTAATCTTGAAGTTAGATTTTTCATTTAAAATAAATTTTTTTAATTTTTTAAGAATAAAATTCATAACTTCAGGGTCAAAATTCATCTCATTTTTAGTAGATTCTATGTTAACCTTTGAAGATTTCAAAGCAACACCTTTAAATTTTTTAGGTTGACGGAGAGTCGACTCATAAGTCTGAAAGTTTCTAATTAACTGTTCCACTTTAAGAAGATTAATGTTTTTACTTTCTTCCATAGCGGTGACTTTTTGTTAAAAATTTTTAGGTTGTAATCGTAAGATTTTTTGAACAATACGGGATTCTAAAATTTTTTCACTAAGAATAAAATAGGAATTCAAAATATCATTCAGTCTTGCATAAAATTCATCAAAAGTCTTACTTTCTTCCATTCTTAAGGTTTCAAAACTGATAGTGAGACTTTGAAGTTTTAAAATTTTAACAGTTGAAGTGCCTTCATGAGTGACTTTAAAGATATCCCATACTTCTTTAGCCATTTCACACGTACAAATTTGTCAGAATTCTTTCGATATAATACCTCTAAAGATAGCATTGATAGCCTTGTTATTACAGCCTATATTTTCAAAAAAAATTTTATCCCATTCTTTATTTGGTTTCTAAATAAAATCAGCTCCAAATTTAACAGTGGGTCGGATATAGCCATTAACAACAGATATTCAAACTCTTTCATCAATAGATTTCAAAAAATCCCTCGTTCGAACTTTCTAATAAGGGTAGTTTCTTCCATTTAACAAGGGTGGTTGTACGATTGAGTTTCTTTCTCTAGAAAATTTCATGCATGCTATTGATTAGGATCGAAAACTTTTATTTGAAAAACAGATCCTGCTCTGATACTAATTGAAAAAATTATTTTTATATTTTTTTAATCAAACCAATTAAGAAATTATTCTTTTTACGTTTTTAATCAATCTATATCGTGGAATGCGAGAAGTAAAGAATCAAGCATCCAAACTCAATACACGAGATTTTTTACGTGAAAAAATCAACTTGGGTAAAAAATCACAAGACTAATCTTAGTCTAGGTAAATCAAGTACTAACCAATTGAACAGTTACAAGACACCAACTTATAGATTTTGGTCGAATCTTTAATCGAAAAGCCTTAAGCTATCTTGCCGAATCCACGTGCACTGTTCTACACTTGATCACTGCAGCAACGAATTCTTAAAGTTTCACAAGTATTGAATCATCAATACTTTTATACCGGCAGAATTTTTCGTTGGTAAACTTAAACGCCTTTTAAGTTGAACATGAACAATCTCAGAATTTTTGAAAATTGAAAGAAATTTCAGATTTGCTTTAAAATCTCTAATTATTGAAGTCTAGAAGTAATTTTCATGGCTGGCCTTTGGTATTTTATATAGGCTTCAAAATTAAGCAATTGGAGTTTCAATTGAATTAAAACTGCATGGGATCCGTTCGAGCACACTTGGGACAGCTCAAGCGGTCATGTGCCAGACTACTTTTTGCTTTTGCACGAACCTGCTTCATTGGCTTGTACTCTTGGTTTCTTGTATTGTACTTCAGTCTTCCAACCATAATAATATTCTGACAAAAGACTCCTAATTAGACTAATTAGACTTGGTGACACTCGTGGTATTACGCATACAATTTTTTTTATTACCATAATTAAGTAATTTTAGATATTTTCAAAAATTAAAAATACAAAAAGTTATATTTTAAAATATTTATGTAAAGACCTATTCTAAAAGTAAAAGGTTATGATCGAAGTGTAAAGTTGTTGGAACTAAAACCAAAAAGAGTTGGAACGGATTACCTACAGAATGCTTGAATAAACAATCGAAAATACTGAAACAAAAAAATGACTGGAAAGGGGATGAGTCGCGGACTACGTCACTCTCTTTAAGACGTTTTATGGCTCTACCCTCTTTGTGCAAGTAGTTGTAATCACGCATTCTCTAGGATAAAACAATCCAGAATCAATTTCTATCTTGACTTTTTTAGTACGGAGAAAGCTAGAATACTGACAATCGAACTAGAATGTTTATAGAGCAAGACTTTTTTGTGAGAAAAAATGTCATATGATTTTCTATATTTTTTAAAGTAGAAGAAGAGTCCAATTTATAAAATAAGGATTGGAATGACGAAAGTAAAATTATGGGATTAATTAGCCGTTATCAATCAAGACTGATTTTCGATAGGCTTGAATAAAGGGATTAAATTGTGGATATCAATTAGTAGCTTGAATCAAAGGATTGAAGGAAAAATTTCAATAAGTAGCTTGAATGGCAGATTTCAATCAAAAATATTTTTGGTAATCCAAAAATTCTTTGACCGGGTTAAGAATTTTTGGGAATTAATTGTTCTCCTTTCCATCTAATATGGGATAAAAAGTTTTTAAAAAATACACTATAAACCCATCAAAAGTTAAGTGAGATAAATATATATCTATATATATATATATTGAATTTACATATTTATTATTTATCTATTACAAGAAATAACACATTTACCATTCAATAATAATGAGAAAAGCATTTGACTTGGTTTCACCAATCCTTATTGGATTTTACTAATTCTTATTAATAACTAATAAAATCCAATAATAGTATAGATAATGGGAAGGAAATTTCTTTGTGAATATATACTTTGGGGGTGGCATATAATTTTTCAAACTTTTTTTTATGCATATATTTTTTGTTTTTAGTGAGTTGTTTTTAGTATTAGCCTAAAATAAGTACACTTTCTAAATTCTTCTTATCACGAAAAATCAAAAAAAAGAAATTTTGATAAAAAATTATAAAAAATTTATAAAAGACAAAAAGTCATTTGATAAGTTTTTTTTTTTTAAATTTTTTCATCTTTAGTGAACTTTTACTTTAATTCAAACGAACATATTTTATAGATTACTTTTGTTATGCAAAATTGGATAAATAAATATTTAAACTAAAAAAGTCCAAAATAATGAAAAAAGGATCGAAAAAAAGGCTGAGCATTTTTAGACCAAACAGAATTTTAGAGGTTCATATGTTAAATGTAATCATAATGAGGCCGTTGTAGAATTTGGCCCTCTTTGAAATAATTACTTATTTGCCCGTTTATGTTCGTTTATTTTTGTTTTTAATAAATTTTTTTATTATTTAATTAAATTATTATATTTTTTTATTTTTTTCATTAAGATGAGCTTAAAATTTTAATTTTTTGATCGAAATATTAAAAAAGTTCAAAAATACAAAATTAAGTTAAAATAAGTCAATAAGCTAAATTTTATGTTGTTTTTTTTTTCTTTAGAGGAATTTTTTTATCTTTTGATCAAAATTTCTTAATTTTTGGGTTCATCTCATCGAAACGATGAAAAAAAATAAAAAATATAATCAAAAATTCAAAAAATTCAAAAAAAAAAAAAATAAATAAACAAACTTCTCAATATTTAGCCCGAACAGGGCCAAATTTATTTTTCGCATCCAGTGGGCGAATTTGATATTTTTGTTTCCCACGTGACAAATTTGGATCTCTTGCAAGGGCTTCACATAAAAAAAGACACTGAAAACAAAAAAATCTAAAAAAATGGAACCAATTATCGTATATCCCGAGAACATTAATTGCATGAATCCAAATGAATCCAAATGTTAAATTAAACAAATTGCAAATAAGTAGAAAAAACAGGTCAGATGATGTATACGTATATAATACTCAACCGTGGTGGGAGTTGTTAATTGTTGAAAATTTATTGATGAGCTAGCAACCCAAAGTTGACTGTGTAACACAAGATTCAAAAGAAAACAGTACATGAATAAATAAATAAATATACATAATATATATTTATATAAATAATTGAAGGCCAACCCCTAAGGATCGCTAGCTCTTGTCTCAGGACAAATTATTCGGTACTCTCAGTACTTATATATGTGATGTCATATAATACTTATGGCCTATAAATTATAATAATTTGTATTACATAAGTGATTACTTTTTGTTTTCTCATCATCAAACAAAAGTTATATTTTATTTCTATTGTAAAATTTATTACCACGATATTTAGTATAGGTACAACATAACATTTGCCACATAGTATTTTAAAAGTACAGAATAATTACTCATGGCCTTGGTTCAACTCTTGATCCAAGTTCCTAACCCCAAAATAAATAAATAAATAAATAGGTATTTATTTACCTTAACTATAGACACTTGAAAATTTCAATTGAGTATTTATCCATACTTAAATTATAACTTTTAACTACTAGTTTAGTAAAAACTTAAATAAATTCAAAGAAATGCGTTCATAATTTCTTACCTCTTGGTTGTGATTTTAAATTAGCAAATACAATTTTACTATCTTAAACTATAAATTTATAATTTTAACAAATATTTACAATTTTTACTTAAAGTCATAATCACACATGATAAGAAAACACACATTTGGCGACCAAAATTAAAATTAGTTACAAAATTACATCGTTTTAATTATTAATGGGTATGAGAAGGTAAGGCCTAAACCCGTTGGAAGCTTGATCGATCCGATACAACCTTATATGCTGATTAGCTCTTTACCTGATTGAGTGTTGCTTGTTCGAGTGTTGTCATTACACCTTCTGATGCACTAAATAGTAGAGGACCACCTTGTGACTCCATTAAAGGCGCTTGACCAACTTTGGTCTTGGTCAGGTAAAAGGCGCGTAACTAACATGAGCGCGTAAGTTTTATTGGCAGTTGAGTGGTATGGTCTTTAACGATTTGAACATGTTGTATCTTTCATGTGCCTTAAGAATCACGATAAAATGTATATTATAACAAATTCAGGTCTCATTCTCGCATACACTTGATCTCATTCTCGCATGCATTTTATTTCTCTTGCACTTTGCTTGGCCTTTACTCTATTGTTTACTGACTTGTCCATCGGAGAAATTTTGGACGAGTACCACACTTGTAAATATTCGAATTGGCTTGATTTATTTTTATTAAATTTCTCTTATGATTATTGACATGTGTCAAACAAATATTTAGTTTATGGTATTTTGAATATATGACCTATGAACCCGATGACTTATCGAACTTTGTTGGATTCACATGTGTAGTTGGAGACTTTGGGAAATTATTTTTTTCAATTTTAGTAATTTCATGAGGGGTAGTTTTAGTTAATTAGTATGAAATCATGTTGATAGTTATATATATACATATAAAGAGAAAAGCATGACCAAAGGTCAAAGCTTCTCAGGAAAGCTTCAACTCTTGGTTCTCCCATCAATATAAGTGCTTACTGATCAACAGTTGGGATCGTCCCATCTTAAACAAAATCGAAGGCTCTCAACACCCTACACG
>JAOTRH010213795.1:0-41712 GCA_034768845.1 Heliamphora exappendiculata | reverse complement strand
CTTGGGCTTGGGATATTAGGTTCCTTATTTTCTTCCTTGTGATATATCTTAAATATATCACTTGAGTTAACCATGGAAACTATATATCTTTTTCCTAAAACCAATGAGGAGATATATATTTTTTTATAAAACATCCTTATCTCCTATTAGGGCCGGCCACTTAGGGAGTGATACATAGGTGTGCCAAATTCTAATACCGCTCTCCATTATTTAATTTAATCCCCGAATATTTTCGGCTGCGAAATCGACATTCAAATTAAATTAAATAATTACCAAAATCGACAAGTAAATATTCGTGCGTATAATGGGCTACGTGAGGGATTACGAGGAAGCATAGGACTTGGGCTAACCGTACGAGAAAATCGGATATCCCTAACTCTTTCCACGAGTTAGTTTCTTTCTCGCCCGAACCAGAACTTATTCCACTAAAGGTCCTGACTGAACTCCCGGCCCTAACTTAAATTATGTCTTGAGTTTTCAATGATCAAATACACTGAATTCTCCCCACGTTTAAGATATGGATTCCCGATAAATAAATTGGATTACTGACAACCCGATTTAATTATCATTTTCTCATCGCAACCGCACCGCTTAACCTTTTGATATGCCGGACCCAAAGATCCACTGTACAGATTTAGCATAATCAAACCTACAAGCAAAGCACACGAGTGGGAACTCCTCAACCTAAGTCGGACGTGGTTTTCGTTAGCTGATTATCGATCATCGGACAAATAACGTTAGTACCCAACTCATTGGTATTATTGATCTCATGGAGAAAATCTCAACCATTGATGACTTAACGTACTGTATATTATCTGAACACAATCAATCAATCACTTTGGGATTAAGAGTTCGTGCAATACATGATAATACGGAATGTGGATTAATTCATATAGTTAGTATAGAATTGATCATCCCGTTGATCCCGCTCAATACACTCCAAGTGTACTAACACATCGAGCTCGAACATCGAATTCACAAAACTTGAATTCGACCAGTTCGACCTAGCCAAGAATAATGATGTGCTACAATTGTACCAATAGAATGTCCGGGTCCATTGCGATTGTGAGCCTACCTGCATAATATGTCAGAACCTATGACCCGATCTTCCGTGCAGCATGCACTAAGTCAAATACTGGACAGAATATACGGACTATGTATTCATTCATCACAAATATAAATATGAAATCACGAATGCAAAAAAAATGTCTCAAATGTTTCTCATTAATATAGTAGGGATCAGGAATGAAAAAAACTAAAAAATAAGCCTTTTCAGTATACATTCATAACAAGCTCGTTTAGGCGTTTGCCTGTCCTGTTAATTTTTTATAAAAAATTATTTACAAAAATAAATATCTTGGCAATCTTACCTCTAACATATAACGACATAGAAAATTGCAAAAAAGAACTGGTGGTCGCCTCGTTCAAACGTGGGCTCTAACCAGGGGGGAAGTTGAGATCCTCCCTTACTAAGAAGCCACCTTAGAACATCTCGGTGCTAATGTGTCATGTGGAGCAGTACATACGAGTAGAAGAAGAGGTGGGAAGATTTGAGCCGAAAGACGTGGGAAGAGTTGATCCTCTTCTTAAGTTGTTTCAGAACTGCATCGTCCTCTTCATTATTCTGTCTTTCGGCTCTTTCTGGCTGCTTTCTTGGTTCCTTTATACTCCTACTTGGTTGCCCCTTCTCTAACTGTGCAGGCTTAAAATGTCTCCCGCTCCTCGTCAGATGATCTATATGTTATTCAGGCTCCCATAGTCCTTTAAACTGGTCAACCACTTCCCGAATCTCGACCACCAGGTATCCCTTTTCTCGGAAGGCCTAGAAATTATCTGTCTCTTTATTACTTCCTTCGTTTCCCCATAAGTCTTTCTCAATTCCCATTATGTTTTGTGAAAACCAGTCGGACTCTTCGTTGATTTCGGCCTCCAGCTCAAAAAATCGCGGCAGTGACACTTCATCGAATGGGTCTTCATGGTCACATGGTTCTTTGACTACTGAGTGCTATTCTGGCACCTCTTCTCCTTCATCATATTCCATATCTGTGAATTCTTGCTCGACCTCTTCCAACTCCCACATATCGTTCTCTTCTTGATAATTCCCTACGAGAGAACATGGATAGGTCTCTCGGGTAGATGTATCCTCGATTTTGGTTCATGAAGAGGAACTGTGTATACAGAAGGGTCAAATGTAAGACTTGCGATTCCTAACAAATTTACTTGGGGAGTACTTTCCTTTTTCTACTATTTCTTCTCCTCGGCTTCCATATTGACTGGCAGATTTTCTTCCTGCTTGTTCTTATTATCAATGTCCTTTTTCTTTGAAGATTCTCCTCTTTCTGATACTTCTTTTCTTGCTTCTCCTATTTGAAAATTCAGGTTAGCCTCTCTATACCAAGCTTCCCCTTGATGTCAGGTTGTATCATTGCTTAGGGTGGTCGGGAAGTGCCACTTGATGTCAATTATGGCCTCTTCCAAATCATCTAATGCCTCGAGGCAGGAAAAATCTTTCCATAGGCGTTTGACCTCTTCATCTTCTTCATTATCAATGGGAGGAGGGATTTTCTCTTCATATACAATGCAAATCGACAAGTTAAAAGACTCATCATCAATCAATTCCTGAATAAGATCATCAAGCTATAGCACTTCCCGTCTGGATGGAAAATCTGCAATTGACTTCGATTCTGTTACGAAAACTACGAACTTTATGGGATCAAATCATTTCAACTCTCCCTTAATGGCATTTACATTCTGCTGATTGGCATGAATCAAAAGAGGGTTGGTAGCAATATTCAGCTTTTGAGTGGCAGTGGGTGGGGGGATCACTTTGTTATTGATTAAATCCTGAATCTCATGCAGAAGTCTCATGCAATTGTTGGTTAAATGGTCGTGCCCCTGGTGAAAGGCATAGTACTAGGTAGGATTATATCGGGGTGGCAAAGAATTTGGAGGTGGGGTTGGCTCCAAAGGCTTCAGGAGACCCCTCTTAATCGGATGACTGAGGATGGATGTCAAAGGCATATTGAGTTGGGTGAAGGTTCTCTTCTGGTTTTAAGGTGGATTTTGGGCCGTCAGCTAAACAGATGGACCTGCTTGTTTTGGATTAGGGTTTAGCAAGTTCACTTTGTAACTTCGGCTCACTACATTGGCAGTATTATTTTGATTACTGACATACGATTTCTATATTATTTTTTTTGACTCGGTTCTCCTTTCTCAATATCCCCAGTCTGTAAAGCATCCTCTATTTGTACCCTTGCATCAAAAACCTGCTCAAATATCATCAATGGTTGCGTGATCAGATACTTGTAGAATTACGGTTGCAAGTTCTTCACCACCATTCTTACTTGTTCCTTCACAGTGGATCGATTTGTTATCTTAGCTATCTTAGCCCTCCATCAGGTCAGAAACTCGACAAAAGATTCTTTGGCCTCTTACCGGGTGATCTCGAGTTCCCGCGTGGTGACATCGAGCTGAATGTTGTAGTTATACTGATTGACAAATCCAGTAGCAATGTCTTCCCACGTTCTCTTCTTTGCAGCATCTAAAAAAAGAAATCATTTATAAGCAGCCCCTGACAAAGACCGCTGGAAAAGCTAGGCTTTCAACTGGTTATTGATACCCAGTGGTGATAAAGTTCCCACATACATTCTCAAATGGATTCTCGGGTCTTCGGTCCCATCAAATTTCTCCATATCAAGCATTTTGAACTTCTCAGGAAACTTAGCATTGGGGAATAGATAGAGACCCTCGACGTCTAGCATATAATCCTCGATCTTTTCTCAAAATCTTCTCTAATTTATTGACCTTATCAGACAAAATCAACTCCTTTATGGCTAAGATTTTTGGGATTCCTGGCTAGTCGGGTTGTACAGCTGCCGGCTGGGCTACCTCGGGTCCCACATTATCATCCCAAATGTTATTTGTTACACCATCTTCAGGGTTATTTGTAACAACCACATTAGGGTCTGCAACCCGGGTTTGCAAAGCTTGGATCTAGGCCTGATACTAAGTCTGGGCCTGGGCCTGATTCGTCACAACAGTACTAACCCCTTCAACTGTCCATTATAATTCTAAAATTGCCCTCATATTGTTAGCCATGATCAGTTCTGGGTCTGCCATTGTCAATCTCAACTGTCTAGTATGTCTGAGTCTTCCTCTCGGAGATTAGGCCCAAGTGCGTATAGGTTTTTCTCTTCTTGGAGCTATTATCCCGGGTCACTGAACTGAAAGGGCTCACGTAAACTGAAAGACTCATTAGCCGAGCCTAAACTCAAAACAACTCACTCTCGACGGCGAATTGAAATGACGAAAACTAATTCTATCGGGGTGCTAACTATACAAACAAAAACATCCATAAAAAGAAAATCATATAACCCTAGAAGATTTATTGATCCTAAAAGAAGGATTCTAAGAACATATATGTACATGAAAAGGCTGGTAGGTCTTCATTCAGTGTACCATCTGAATAGAGTTCAAAATATACATTCCAATGCCAAAAATGGTGCAAAGAATAGTCAAACGATACGCAAGAACTCTTTTTGCCACATCTATGAGAGTATGTGGTCAGAAAGTTTGCTGGCTTCCTCGACATAGCCCCAAGATAGTGAACTGATTGAGGTATTAGGTAGGCAGAGCGGGGGCTTAAGAACAAAGCACACAAATATGCAAATACAGATGCGAACACCGATGAAAAAGTTTATAATAAGAACCATTGACATTTCAAGTTAAGCCCTCTTATAATTTTTTTTGAAAAATCAGTCCCCAGCAGAATTGCCAGAAAAACTGCGGGTGTTTTCGAGTGGGTGAACAGTGCATTGGATATCTATTGTTTTTTAAAAAATGTTCAATTTTCTTTTAAGATAAGAAAATCCAAGATATCCGAGCACATTTTTAAGAAAATGTAATCGCCACTTGGTTTTTGATAAAAACCAAGAAAAACGAAAGAATGCTGCAGGTATTTTAAAAACTTAACCAAAGAAAAAGAGGGTTCATGGGCTAAAGTTCAAGAATGGAAGGTGTGAAGCACTTTTCTTGTCCAACCGTGAGATTGACCTCTACTTTGTTAATATTAGTTTTTATTACTAATTTTTTTAAAGGTAACATATACAGAATGAGAGATTGAACAGAGTTCAAACAAAAACAAATAACAAAGTAAAACCTAATTATGATTCTCAAGGTCATGCGATATAGTTATTATTTCTAGATATGCCATACATGTAGTTTGAGCAAAGTGAAGCGGAAAGCATGTGAGTGTGCAGTAAAATAAACAAATAAAGGCCTAAAGAATATGCAACGAATTTTCAGTTTCTAACATGCTATGAATAGGCTATACAGAACAAAACAAAAAGAGACTTAAAGACCATATTTAACCTATTGATTATACACAAAACTCATGGCCATAGCAACAAATGTTGTGGTTGTGACAAATATAGTCACAAAATAGGCGGCTGTGACATAAATAGGGTTACCGCGAGGAACATAATAAAAACATTTCACGACTGTCACATATAAATGTCGTGGCTATGATTTTTAGGAGGTCCATAAAGGGCATATGCATTACACAAGGCTTGAAACATGCTCAAATGGATAGGATATGCAGGACAGAGACCATAACCTATTGCTTTTAGGTTAGATCTACTATCCTTCATCCTCTATGCAAGCAATAACTCTAAACAGAATATACAGGATATCAAAAAAGAATACCAGATAACTTAAAACATATTTGCATACTACCGATCTCTCAAAAACTATATGACCGTAACAAAGGATATGACAGCTGTCACAAATATAAAGGAAAAGATGGAGGTACGAAAAGATATGAGGGTATATCAAATGGAGACCATGACCCACTAGATCTAGGCCAAATCAATTATTTTTTACCCAACAGAAAGATAGACAGAGGTACGGAAAGACAAAATATTAAACAGAACAACTAAAAGATGTACAAACTTAAAATAAACGTATAGCAGAGAGCTTTGAAAAAAGTTTTAGCACTTCTGGCCTTAAAGCAATGTCAAGGTTTTAACAACAGAATGTTAAGGCTGTTCATATGCAAAGGCATTAATGTTAGGGTTGTACGCTGAAAATCATATTTTTAGTATTTAATTTTATTTTAATAAAAATAATTTTTTTATTTTATGATAATCTTAATGAGTAATGTATGCAATATCATTTTTTTAATATTATGCATAGATGTCATTTATTTTGTACAATATTTAATCTGGTGTGTAGAATACGACTTGTACACAGAAGATTAGATTTTATGTTTTTACAGAATATAAGTTTTATGTTCACAATTTAGATGGAAATGGACATACCATCGGTACGACTGTAGTACAGAGTTTTAGTAGGTTTTTCTTGGTTATGGAGAACAGATAATAGCGTCGTCTATTATTCAAACTCTCTGTGCTAGTACACTTTGTGTGTATTGAATGGGACACATTGGGGTAATTAATTTTATACGAACTATATAAATTAATTTAAATCCCAGAATTATTATGAGAACGCTTATACTCTTAATCATGAAATAATTATTAATTTGCGTATATTTAATATTTGTTATTTTAATTCATTAGAGGGTGCGATTTTATATGGGTCTATATTCCCAGTGTGTTGGATAGCAGTATTAATTATATGGTAAATATTAATTATTGACGGAATCAGTAACTCGATAGATTGGGATTGACGATATTCCCTTAAGGAAGCTTATAAGTTTTGACCGGGTCAAAGTTTTCAGGTAGATTTTGACCAGGTCAAAGTTTTCAGGTAGATTTGATTATCCGACGGTGAAATAAGTTAAGCGGAAGGGCTTAAGAAATTTAAAGATGTCGATTAAATTAAATTAAATTATCAGTAATTAATTGACGGGTATCGAGAATCTTAACGTGAAAAGATGAGTTAAGTATTTAATAGCAAGAGCTCGATGCAAGATGATCGTGAAATTATGGTTTAGAGTGAGTTCCTTAGTGGTGCGAACTATAATTTAGTATTTTATGAAAATTGGAGAAACCGTTGTACGATTTTCATAATTATAAAGATCCCTGAGAGGTTTTCTTAATTGCGAAAATAACTGAATACGTATCTGGATTACATTAGAAGTTTTTGTCACAATTACTCAACAGGTCCTTGCTGTAACCATATAAATATGTGGGTAGGCTGAACCAAATTCATAACTAGTCTTAAAGACTAAAGCTGACTAGATTGTGCCGGTACGAGTTCTCGAAGGATCGTAGCCCACACTACATTCGGAAATCGCATAAGAGAATACAATAGAAGGTCAGACGGGAGCGCTTCAACTCGGAATCAAAAATCGTAGTTGGAGAATCGATCAAAAAGGTATTTTTCTAAATTAACTGTGGTGGCACGAGTTTTATTTTGATCATTTGACATTAATTTTTTTTTATCTGGAGCCTGTTTCGGCGATTGCCTATCCAGTTATTTTTATTGAAAAATTATTTACAAATCAATGATCTTGGCAGTTTGCTTCCAACAATTGGTATCAGGGTCATTTTATTTTTTGTTTATAGTTTATCGAGGGGCTGGGTAGATTTAGAGTTGTGCTAATTTTGTTTTGCAGGCGTTCTAATCCTGATTTTATGATAATTTTTTATTCATGTTTGATTAAATAGTTTGGATGGTGATTATTATTTTTAATCACGAGGGTTAATCGTGATAGTTTAAATTTTTTCTAGATCGAATGTGAGCCTACAGAATATAGAATTTTAATGTAATAGCTATTATTTGTTATTAAATGTCAGTTTAGAATATTTAAGAATATGTTGAATATCTAAGAACACGAAGAACATGCGGCGGTACCGGCAGTGGTTTCGGGTAGTTCGGGCAACAGATCACGGTGATTTTTCTATAATTTTTTTGACAAGTTTTTTTGAAAATATTTCTGTAGTTTTAAGCTTAAAAAACAGCAATAAAACAGTTCCTAAAAACATGAAGAAAACAATGAAAAAACAACCTGCCAGTGGCACTTTTGGCGGCGGTGGATCGAACCATTTTTTTGTGATATTTTTGGGTGTTTTTGAAATTATTTTTTGATAGATTTTTAGGCATAAAACAGCAACAAAATATACCTAAAAAAAATCCAAAACTATAGATAAATAGCCACAGAAAATAGTTGAAAAGCGACGGCATGGGTGGCGGCAATAGCTGGCTGTCCAAGCTATTTCGGGACTCCGTTTCGAGACTTTTCGAAATTATTTTTGAGGTGTTATCTAAGGCATCATATTGATGGAAATTAGTCCTAAAATCAATAAAAAACAGGAGCCAAAAAAATCACGGAACAAGCTGAAACAAGTAGCACAACAGCAGCAGCGGTGGGCGGTGCGGTGGAGTGAGTTCTCAGGCTTTTGATGGCAGTTTCTGGGCTGTATTCAAATCAATTTTTTAAAATAAAAATATAGTATATTTTGTTAGCTACGTTTTAAGGAAACGAGATGAAAATAGAATTTGGATGAGGCTGGGACGGCCTCAGAAAGTTGGCAATGCAGTGCTGTTGTGGAGCAGCAGTGTTTTTTTGTGTTTCAGCGGCCATCGAAGCTTGGGTTTTGGGCTGTTTTTAACCAATTTTTTGACAGAAAAATAGTATATTTTGTTTGTTACGCTCCAGAAAAAATAGGAAAAAAAATAGAGCTCGGATGAGGCCGAAACGGCCTTGGGAATTTGGCGGCATAGGTTTGCGGCGTGTTGGTGGCCGACGGTGATGGTGGCTGGTTCGGGTTGTCTTGGATTGTATTTTTTGATATGTTTTGATCGTGATGTGATATATTTGTATCACTACAAATCGGAGACTGCTGATGCTCTCTGGATATCAACAAGTAGCAGTTTTAAAGGATTGAAACTCTTACCGTTTATCTATAAAATAGGAGACTAAAACTATTCAAATTTTTGATTTGATCATAAAATTTAGATATATACATATCTTGCATTTATATTCTTATGAACTGCGTAGATGATGTGTATCTGTTTTATATTTTTTTGTTAATTTAATTAATTCAAAAAATTCGATTTTAATTAAATATTTTGTAAATAAAATAAAATAAAATATTTTTAATTAAGGTTTTTAATTAAATGAATTTTTTTTAGATATTTTATTTTATTTTATAAAATATCACGTTTAAGATAATTTTTTATAAAATTAGAAATCTTGAAAAAACATAGAAATTTATTTCAAATTTGAATTAATTAAATAAAAAATGTTTAATTTAAATAAATTATTATTTTAAAAAAAATATATAATGAAAAATAAAATAATTAAATGCATTTAATCATTACTTTAGCTGAAAAGTTGAAGGAAAAACTGTGTATTAATCGAATTTTATTTGTTACGCATTAAAATAAGAAATGATAATTTGACAAATTAAAATATTTGGAATCATGTATACGGAAATATGCTTTGAATTATTTCAGATCGTGTGGTTTTTGAAATTAATAAATTTATTTTAATTAAATAAATTTTTATAACTCTCAATTTTTTTTCTTCAAATATTTAAGTTGGAGAAAGAATTTATTCACAAATAAATCCCACAGTTTTCATCACCAATTTGTAGGCGATCTAGTTAAATTTTACGTGTTGGCAATAAGTCTCTTCTCCCCATCGATCGGACAGATTAATTACGGTATCGCTAATACAAATCTCTTCTAGGGATAATTTTAGATAATTAGTAGTGTGAATCACTTCCCCGTTTGAAGGGTTCATTGCGAAACGATTGATTTGGGATTAGGTGATAGTTAACACTTAGCTATATATAATAGCATATTCTCCATTTGAGACACTGCTATTATTACTAGATCGAAACTATGTCAGCTATTTAATTTTACTTGGTATAGTCAGTTGCCTAGATAGTAAAATTAAAAAAAATTGGTCTATCTTGACAAACGATGGATAGTAGACGTCCTCCCATCGAGGCATGCTATTCACAAGTACCAGGTTGCTGGTAAATTTTTTTTAAATTGTAAAGGGAACTAAATTTAAATAAATTTAAAGTATTGCTCGTCATAATTAACGGTTAGTTTTAATTATGTGATTCTTAGAAATAAAATAGTTTTCAATTCACTTATGGTTATGCTCAAAGAAAACAAACTAACGGGACCAAATTTTATTAACTGAAAAAGTAACTTGAATATAGTTTTAACTATCAAGGGTATTCCTTTAATACTAGGAAATGTGTTTGTTTCTGAAAAATGTTCTTCCTTTGATCCGAAAGGCTTGAAGAAGAAAAAGATTCAGAAATAGGGTGACACAATTTCTAGGGTAGTTAGTGGGTCACGAACTAGTGTGAAAAAATGCGAAAGGCAGTTGTTTTTACTACAACCAGACACGGCACTGAAAAAAGAAATGTCTAGTTTATCTCAGCAAATTGAACAATTAGGGTAATTTTTGTTTACTAGTTGTAGAAACACGTTTAGCGGTGTTATCTACCGGTACCTGGTGTGTAGATACGGGAGCCACTAATTATGTCTGTAATTTATTGTAGGGGTTCCATAGAACCAGGTAACTCAGTAATGGAGAAATATACTTACATATGGATAATAATACAAGGGTGGCAGCAGTTGCAGTGGGAGATATCACTATCAGTTTTAGTAGAGATAGGATTTTAATATTGAGAAATTGTCTTTATATACATTCAATTAGAAGGAATTTAGTTTTCGTTTCTAGATTGGTTAAAGACGGATATTTGGTTTATTTTAATAACTCTGTGATTGTTAAGAATAATAAATGGGTTATCTATTCTGACTTATTGGTGGATAATCTTTATGTTATTACTCAAATCTCTCATACACTACAACTAACTGAATTGAATAACACATGTAATTTACCATATAAGAGAAAGTTTCATTCTTTAATGAACCAAACGTTTTTCTTTGACACTTACGCTTTGATTATATTAATCTAAATAGGATAAATAGATTGGTAGAAGATGAACTTTTGAGTTCATTGAAAGTGGATGCACTTTCAATATGTGAATCTTGCTTAGGGAGTAAGATGACTAAGAGGCTCTTTTTGGCCAAAGGCTATAGAGCTAAAGAAACATTAGAACTGGTTCATTCTGATGTGTATGGTCCGATGACAATCTGGACTAGACGTGGCTTTAAGTAATTCATTGGTTTCATTGATGACTATTCAAGCTATGGATACACATTTACCTGATGCGTCGTAAATCTGAATGCTTTGAGAAATTCAAAGAAGTTAAGACGGAGGCGGAGAAGCGTCTGGGTAAAAGTATCAAATCACTATGATCCGATTGTAGTGGAGAACACCCATTTGGCGAGTTTAGGGACTACTTGTTATCGGAAGAGATTATATCACAATTGATTGCAACCGGCACTCCGCAACAGAATGGTGTATGAAAAAGAAGGAATATGATTCTTATGAAGATGCTAAGGTCCATGATGAGTTATTCAGGTTTACCTAATTCGTTTTGGAAACTCGTATTAGAGACAGTGGTTTACATTCTAAATTTGGTAACTTTTAAATTAGTACCTTCTACTCACATAGAATTGTGAACCGGGCGTAAGTCTAGTGTAAAACACATTCGAATTTGGGGGTATCCAGCACATGTGCTGAAAGAAAATGTGGGTAAGTTAGAATCGAGGACAGAAATTTGTTTGTTTGTGGGGTATCCCAAGGGAACGAAGAGTGGTCTATTTTATAATTCGAAGGATCAGAAGGCCATTGTTAGCACTAATGCCTGATTCTTGAAAGAGAATTATATTATGGATCACAGGTTCAATAGTAAAATTATTCTGAAAAAAATAAGAGAAAATACCAGTAGAACGGAAGAAGAACCACAAGTCACTGATATTCTATTATCTTGTCGCGGTGGGAGGATTATCGAAATGGGTGCAAATCATGAACAGGGTGATAGTGCACAAGGTTCAAATTCTGCACGTGTTACTACTAGCGCAAAGACATAGGTAGTGTCTCGTAGTAGTAGGAGGGTTGCTCATTAACCTGATCAATATATATGCTTGGGAGAGTCTTTTGACAAGATACTGACAGAACTGAATACCGAATCCTGTAACTACAATGAAGCACTTTAGGACAAAAATGTAGATCTTTGGCAAAATGTTATGAATTTAGAGATCAAATCTATATATTCTAATCAGGTTTGAATACTTGTAGAACCACCGCGAAGAATAAAATACATTAGATGCAAATGAATCTATAAGAAGAAGAGAGAAGTAGACGGGAAGGTTGTGTTGGAGGCAAGACTGCAAAGATCTTTGTTTTTGCAAACGATTAACGAAAAAAATTAACTGGACAGACAATCGCCAAAACGAGCTCCAGATAAGACTTTTGATGACGAACGATCAAAATAAAATTCGTGCATCCGAAGTTAATTTAGAAGAATACATTTTTATCGGTCAAATTTTCAACTATGATTTGAATCCAAGTTGAAGCTCATGTAAGATCTTTTACTGTATTCTTTTATGCGATTTTCGGATATAATGTGGACTATAATCCTTCGAGAACTCGTACCTGCAGAACCAGGACAGCTTTAGTCTTAGAAGACAAGTTATGAAACTGGTTTAGTCTACCCGTATATTCATAGGGCTACAGTAAAGAATTTGGGAGTAATTATGAGTAAGACTCCAGTAGAATACAGACACGTATCAACGGTTTTTACAATTAAGCAAACCTCATAGCGGTCTCTACAATTTTCATAAAATACTGAATTACAGTTTACACCACTAAAGAATTATAATTGCACTCTGACCCATAATCTCAAGATCATATAATATTGAGCTTCTGTTATTAAATACTTATCATTTCTTCTCACGTTAAGATTTTCGATACCTGCCAATTAAATTAAACTACTAATAATTTGATTTAATTGACGTCTTGATAATCCTTAAGTCCTTTCGCTTAACTTATTTGATTGTCAGATAATTAAATTCACCTGCAGGATTTGGCCCGGTCAAAATTTATAAGCTTTCTTAAGGGGGTATCATCAATCCCGATCTTTCAGGACATGGATTCTGTTAATAATTAATACTTGCCGTATAAATAATACTGCTATCCAACTCATTGAGAATATAGACTCATATAAGATCGCATTCTCTAATGAATCAAAATAACGAATATTAAATATATGCACATTAATAATTATTTTAGGATTAAGAGGATAATAACTATTCCTAATAATCTTGGGGTGAATTAATTTATATAGTCAATATAAAATTAATTACCCAAATGTCCTGTACAATAACACACAGTGTACTAGTATAGAGAGTCAAAATAATAGACGACGTTATTATTTGTTCTCCGTAACCAAGACAAGTCTACTAAAACTCTGTACTACAGTCGTACCGATGGTATTTATATTTTCATCTAAATTATGAACATAAAACTTATATTCTGTAAGAACCTAAAATCTAATTTTCTGTGTGAAAGCCGTATTCTACACACCAGATTAAATGCTATACAGAATATTGGACATCCATGTATAACAAAGAAATGATATGCATACATTGCTCATAAAGATTATCATAAAATAAAAAATTAATTTTATTAAAATAAAATTAAACACTAAAAACATGATTTTCAATATATCAACCATAATAATTTTCCACTTATACTCAAATTCATGTTGTCATACACATGACTCCTATGCCCTCTACATGACTATCAAAAGTTTTAGCCGGTAAGCTCTTTGTAAAGGATCTACAAGATTGTCTCCTGATGTAAGCTCTGTCTGACTGAAAATCTGAGTCTGTGTACCTCGAAGGTATAATACTGTCTTCCTGGTAAACCAGCATATAATTATTAGTCATTTTCAGGTATTTGATTATATTTTTTACTGCAGTCCAATGTTCCTGCCATAGATTAGACTGCTATTTGCAATCAATGCTAACGGCAAAGCAAATGTCGGGTCTAGTGCAAAACATAGCATACATGAAGCTTTCTACTGTCGAAGCATAAAGAACTGTCTTCATCTTCTCTATCTCATGAAGTGTCTTAGGACATTGATACTTGGATAGAGTAATTTTATACCTGAAAAGAAAAAAAATCATTTATTGGAGTCCTGCATGCTAAAACGAGCAAGGATATCATCGATAAGTTTTGCTTGTGATAAGCCCAACATCCTTTGTTTTCGATCTCGTACAAGCTTGATCCTAAGGATGCGACTGGCTTCTCTCAAGTCTTTCATATCGAACTGCCTAGATAACTATATTTTAACCGTAGATAATACCCCCATATCGTTTTCGATAAGCAAGATATCATCTACATAAAGTACTAAAAAGATTATCACGCTTCCGTCACGCTTCTTGTACAGACATGACTCATCTGGATTTTGATTAAAACTATATGACTTAATGGCTTGATCAAATTGAGTGTTCCAAAACCTCGATACCTGCTTAAGTCCATAAATAGATATCTGAAGTTTACACAACATGTGTTTCTGGCCATTTGCAATGAATTTGTCTGGTTGTATCATATAGATACACTCGTCAGGACTTCCATGAAGGAAAGCTGTCTTGACATCAATTTTTAAAATTTTGTAATCGAAATAAGAGGCAATGGATAAGAGAATTCAGATAGACTTATGCATGGCTACCGTTGAAAAGGTTTTCTCATAATCGATCTCTTCTATCTGAGTGAACCCTTTAAGAACAAGCCTAGTTTTGAAGGTTTCGACCTTCCCGTCTGCTCCTCTTTTCCTCTTATAGATCCACTTGCATTAAATGGGTTTTATCCATTCAGGTGGCTTAACAAGTTCCCAGACCTAATTGGAATACATAGATTTTATCTCTGAATTTATAACACTTTGCCAAAGATCTACATCTTTGTCTGAAAGTGTTTCATTATAGTTATAGGGCTCGGTATCTAGTTCTGTCGGGATTCTATCAAAAGACTCTTCCAAGAACATATATACTGGTCAAGTTAATGAACAACCATCTCACTACGACGAGACACTACCAGTGTCTATGTACTAGTAGTAACACGCTGTGCAGAATCAGAATCCTGTGCATCCAGCACCTTATTCTTGATTTGCACATGTCCTGATAATCCTCCCACTACGACGAGGTAATGAGATTTCAGTGACTTGTTCTTCCGTTCTACAGGTATTTCCTCTAAGTTCTTTTAGAACAATATTTCTTTTGGGCCTGCGATTCATAATATAATCATCTTCCAAGAATCGGGCATTGGTGCTAACAATAATCTTATGATCCTTAGGATTATAAAAGAGACTACTCTTCGTTTACTTTGGATTCCCTATAAACAAACAGGCTTCTATCCTCGGTTCTAACTTACCCGCGTTCTCTTTCAGTACATGTGCTGGACACTCCCAAATCTGAGTGTGTGTCAAACGAGACTTACGCCCGGTCTACAATTCTGTGGGAGTAGAAGGTACTGACTTAGAATGTACCAAGTTCAGAATGTAAGCCGCTGTCTCTAAAGCGAGTCTCCAAAATAAATCGGGTAAACCTGAACAACTCATCATGGACCTTATCATTTCTATAAGAGTCATATTCCTTCTTTGTGGTACACCATTCTGCTACAGAGTGCCAGGTGCAGTTAACTGGGATGTAATCCCCTCTGATGACAAGTAGTCCTTGAACTCTCCAAAGAGGTATTTTCCACTACGGTCGGATCGTAGTAATTTGATACTTTTACCCAGATACTTCTCTGCCTTCGCTTTGAATTCTTTAAATTTTTCAAAGTATTCAGATTTACGGTGCATCAAGTAAATGTATTCATACATTGAGTAGTTATCACCGAAACTGACAAAGTACTCAAAGCCACATCTAGCCCAGATTGTCATAGGACCACATACATTAGAATGAATCAGCTCCATCGGTTCTTTAGCTCTATAGCCTTTGGCCGAAATAGGGTCTCTTGGTTATCTTACCCTCTAAGTAAGATTCACAGACTGAAAGTGCCTCCACTTCCAATGAACTCAAAAGTCTATCTGCTACCAGTCTGTTTATCCTTTTTAGATTAATATGACCTATGCGTATGTGTCAAAGAAACGTTTGGCTCATTAAAAAAAAAAAATCTCTTATATGGTAATATAGATGTATTATTTGTTTCAGTCAGTTACAGTATATGAGAGATTGAAATAATAATATAAAGATCACTACCAATGTAGCATAACAGATAATCTGTTTATTATCTTCAATAACCAGAGAGTTATTAAAATAAACCAAATATTCGTCTTTAGCAAATCCAGAAACGAAAACTAAGTCCCTTCTAATGGTAGGTACATAAAGACAATATCTCATTATTATAATTCGATCTCTATCAAAACTAAGAGTGACATCTTCTACTACAACTGCTGTTACCTTTTTATTATTGTCCATATGCAGGTAAATCTCCCCATCACTAAGTTGTCGAATTTCTTGGAAGCCTTACAATGAATTGAAAACATAATTAGTGACTCTCGTATCTACACACCAGGTACCGGTAGATAACACCACTAAATATGGTTCAACAACTAGTGAACAGAAATTACCCTGTTTGTTCTGCATTTTGAGAAATACTGGACATAATTTTTTTTAGTGCCGGGTCTGGTTGCAGTGAAAACATTTGCCTTTCGACTTTTTCACACCAGTACGTGGCTCACTAACTACCCTGAAAATTATGTCTCCCTATTTTTGAAATTTTTTTTTCCATGCATTTCGGCTCAGAGAAAGAATCTTTTTCAGAAACAAACAAATTTTCTGGTACTGAAGGAATACAATTTGTAGTTAAAACTATATTCATGTTACATTTCTAGTCAACAAAATTCAGTCTCGTTAGTTTGTTTTCTTTGAGTATTAAATCGAGTGGGTTGAAAGTCATTTTAATTCTGAGAATCATATAATTAAAATACCGTTAATTATGATGAGTAAAATTTTAAATTTATTTTAATTTGGTCATATTTACCATTTTAAAATTAATTCGCCAGTAGCCTGGTAACATGAGAATAGCATGTCTCGATGGGAGGACGTATATTATCTTTCGTAAGACCAGACATGCCAATTCTTTTTAATTTTACTATCTAGACAACTGATAATGCCAAGTAAAATTAAATACTGACATAGTTTCGGTTCAGTATATAATAACAGTGACTTAGATAGAAAAGATATTATTATATACAGTTAAGTGTTAACCATCACCTAATCTCAAATCAATCGCTTCGTAATGAATCCTTCAGACGGAGAAATGATCCACAATAACAATTATTCAGAATTATCCATAAATGAGATTTGTACTGGCGATACCGCAATTAATTTGTTCGATGGGGAGGAAGGCCTTACTGCCAACACGCATGATTTAATTACATCGCCTACAAACTGGTGATGAAGACCGCAGGATTTATCTATGAATAAATTCTCTCTCCCACTTAGATTTTTAAAATATTTTAAAGGGTTATAATAATTTTTTTAATTAAAATAAATTTATTAATTTCGAAAGCCACACGATCTGAGAGAATCAAATATCTTTTCGTGTACACGATTCTAAAGATTCTGGTTTATCAAATCATCTTTACGTGTTTAAATACGTAACAAATAAAATTTAATAAATGCACGATTTTTTCTCCAAATTTTCAGCTTAGGTGGTGATTAAAAACATTTATTTACTTTATTTTTTGTTCTACATTTTTCAAAAAAAAAAAAAAATTTATTTTGATTAAATATTTTTTTATTTAATTAATTCAAAATTAAAAATTAATTTTCACGTTTTTTCAAGATATATGATTTAAAAAAATAATCTTAAACGTAATATTTTGTAAAAAATAAAATATGTAAAATTTTTTCATTTAATTAAAATTAATTAACTAAAAAAATTTAATTTAATTTTTTATTATAAAATATTTTAATTAAAACTGAAATTTTAAATTAATTAAATTAACAGAATAAATAAAACAGATATACAGTTATCCATGCAGTTCATATATATATAAACATGATTGCATATATCTCGATTTTATGATCCAAGCGAAACACTGATGTGTTTTAGTCTCTCTTAAAGAGTCAGCTGTTTCAATCCTTGTTCGCCTTTGATTCGATGTCCTAATTGTATCAGGCTTTTTTAAAATTATATGATATATACTGATATATCATATCAGTTTCGTATATATCAGAAAATCAACACAAAACAACCATGAGAGAGAAAAACTGTCGGACCACCACCGGCCAACGCCGACGCCTCCTTGCCGCCGCCTTCAGGCGGCTCCTGCCCCTTCATCCGGCCCCTGCGGCTTCATCCAGCCTTCGTTTTCGATGAACTTTATATCGTTAGAAAGCTCTCGAAATATGAAAATTTTTCATCAAGAAATCTGCAGGAAACCTACCTGGAAAATGGCCAGAAAAACTGTCCGAATCTCAAAAAATGCTGCTGTCTGCAATAGCATTGCGCAGCTAACTTCCCGAGACTTTTTTGACCGCTTTTCGAACTTAGTTTTTGATGTACTTTATAACAAAAGAAAGCTCTCGAAAAGTACTATTTTTCAATAAAAAGATTACTCAAAAACAGCTTGACAAACTGCCAAAACACTGTTCAAAACTGCTACCGACGCACCTAGGTCGCTGCCTTTAACCGCAACTTCTCGAGGTCATTCCGACCTCATTCGACCTCCGTTTTCAACGTATTTTATATAATTGGAAAGATTTTAAAAAGTAGAATCTTTTTGTCAAAAATCTTCCCAAAAATAACTCAAAAAACTATCAGAAAATTGCCTGAAAGTTGTTGCTAGAGCGCTGCTGTCGCCAGAAAAAATTGCTGCTGTTTTTTTCTTTTTTAATGCATTATTTGGCCCAATTTTTTTTGAGTTTTTGACAGTATTTTGAGGTATGTTTTACTGCTATTTTATGTTTAAAAAACTTCACAAAACTATCCCAAAAATGGTCTGAAAAATCATAAAAATTGCAGTTGAACTGCCGCCGGCAAAGCTGCCGGAATCGGGCTATTTTGGTGATCTTTTATTGCTGTTTTTGACTTATTTTTTATACTATTTTTTATACATAAATACTTTAGAAAAACTCACCTAAAAAATCGTTTAAAACCATTAAAATTTTACTGCGATCTGTGGCCCGTTAAAACCTGAATCACCGCCGGTGCTGCCTCCATTCTTCGTGTTCGTGGATGTGTTTATCCTATTTTTTAATAATCTAAACAGACATTTAAAAATATAAAATTAGCTATTACATCAATCCTTGGTCACGAAGGCTTACATTCGATTTATCACAGTCAACCTCCGTAGTTAAAAAAAATAATCATCATTTACACCATTCAATCAAACATGAAAAAATAAATGACGATCATAAAATCAAAATTAGAACGCATACAAAATAAAGTTAGTAACAGTTCTAAAATTATTCGGCCCTGGTAATCAAAAATAAAAAACAAAACGGCTCTGATACCAATTGTTGGAGGCAAGACTGCGAAGATCTTTGTTTTTTCAAACGATTAGCGGAAACAATTAACTGGATTGGCAATTGCCAAAACGAATTTCAGATAAAATTTTTAATGATGAACGATCAAAATAAAATCCGTGTATCCAAAGTTGATTTAGAAGAATACCTTTTTACCGATCGAATCTTCAACTATGATATGAATCTAAGTTAAAGCTGCTGTCAGATCTTCTATTATATTCTCTTATGCGATTTTCGGATATAGTGTGGGCTATAATCCTCCGAGAACTCGTACCGGCAAATCCAGGACAGCTTTAGTCTTAGAAGACAAGTGATGAAACTGGTTCAGCCTACCCGCATATTTATAAGGATACAGCAGGGAACTTGAGAGTAATTATGAGTAAAATTTCTAGTGGAACACAGACACGTATCAGTGGTTTCTATAATTAAGCTAACCTCATAGTGGTATCTAAAATTATGGAAAATAAATAGTAATTTCTGCAATTTTCATAAAATATTGAATTATAGTTCACACCACTAAAGAATTATAATTGCACTATGACCTATAATCTCAAGACCATATAACATTAAGCTTTTGTTATTAAATAATTATCATTTTTTCTCACGTTAAGATTCTCGATACCCGCCAATTAAATTTAATTACTGATAATTAAATTTAATCGTCATCTTGATATTCCTGAAACTCTTTTGCTTAACTTATTTGATTGCTGGATAATTAAATCCACTTGCATGGTTTGATCCGGTCAAAACTTATAAGTTTTTTTAAGGGAGTATCATCAATCTCGATCTTTCGGAATATGAATTCCGTCAATAATTAATATTTGTTATATAAATAATATCGCTATCCAACTCACCTGGAATATAGACTCATATAAGATCGTACATTTTAATGAATCAAAATAACGAATATTCAATATATGCAAATCAATAATTATTTCAGGATTAAAAGGATAAATACTATTCATAATAACCTTAGGGTGTGAATTAATTTATATAGTCAGTATAAAATTAATTACCCCAAATGTCACATTCAATACACACAAACTGTACTAGCACAGAGAGTCGAAATAATAGACGATGCTATTATTTGTTCCCCGTAATCAAGGCAAGCTTACTAACACTTTGTGCTACAGTCGTACTAATGGTATATCCATTTCCATTTAAACTGTGAAAATAAAATTTATATTCTGTAAAAAATTTAAAATATGATATTCTGTATGTAAGCTATACTCTACACACGAAATTAAATATTATACATAATATTAGACACTCATGCATAACAAAGAAATGATATGCATACATTGCTCATAAAGATTCTCATAAAATAAAAAATTAATTTTATTAAAATAAAATTAAATACTAAAAATATAGTTTTTAGTATACTAATCCTAACGGGTTGAATCCTCCAAAGCTAGGGTTATTACAAAAAGGTTCATTCAAAAAGAAAGGATCGATTATGAATTCTTTTTTTGCCGGTAACCATGCTTAAGTCTATCTGAATTCTCTTATCTATTATTTCTCATTTTTATTATGAAATTTGGTAAATGGATGTTAAGACAATTTTTATTAATGGAAGTCTTGATGATTGTATCTATATACAATTAGACGGTTTCATAGCGAAGGGCCAAGATCGCATGTTGTGCAAATTTAAGAGATCTATTTATGAACTTAAACAGGTATCGAGGTCTTGGAATACTCGGTTTGATCAAAACATAAAATTTTGTAGTTTTGATCAGAGTCTAGATGAGTCATGTATGTACAAGAAGCGTGACAGAAATGTGGTGATCTTTTTAGTACTTTATGTAGATGATATCTTACTCATTGAAAATGATGTGGGGGCATTATCTACGGTAAAAATATGGTTATTTTGACAACTCGCTATGGAGGACTTAGGAGAACCCAATCACATCTTAGGGATCAAGTTTGTTCGAGATCGAAAATAAATGATCTTGGGCTCATCACAAGTAAAGTATATCGATGATATCCTTACTTGTTTTAATATGCAGGATTTCAAGAAAAGATTTTTTTTCAGGCATGGAATTACTCTATTCAAGGATCAGTGTCCTAAAGACACCTAATGAGATAAAGAAGATGAAGGCGGTTCTTTATGCTTCACCAGTTGGAAGCCTAATATATACTATGTTTTGCACTAGACCCGACTTCTGTTTTACCGTTGACATGGTTAGCAGATATCAGTCTAACCTAGGGCAGAAGCATTGAACTGTGGTAAAAAATATAATCAAGTACCTAAAAAGGACTAAGGATTCTATGTTGATTTATCAGGTAGACAGTCTAGTACCTTTAAGGTACACAAACTCAGATTTTTAATCAGGCAAATATTCCCGTAAGTCTATCTTAAGATATGTGTTTACCTTAGGATGTGGAGCTATAAGTTGAAGGAGTATCAAGCAGTTCTGCATTGCTTCTACCATGAAAGCTGAGTACATGGCAGCTTCTAAAGCAGCCAAGGAGGCCGTTTGGCTAAAGAACTTCCTATTGAATATAGACGTGATTTTTCCAGTCCAGTCGGCTATTACACTTTATTGTGATAATAGATGAGCAGTTGCAAACTCAAAAGAACCAAGAGTCCACAAAAAAAAAGAAGTACATTGAGCGCAAGTATTATTTGATACGAGAAAGTGTACAGAGTGGTGATGTTGTAACCAAGATTGCATTAGGAGACAACCTTGCAGATCCTTTTACAAAGAGCATACCAGTTAAGACTTTTGATAGTCATATAGATGTCATGAAAGTCAGATGTATAGCTGCATAATTTTGAGAATAAGTAGAAGATTGTTAGGGTTGTATAATAAAAATCATGTTTTTAGTATTTAATTTTATTTTAATAAAATTAATTTTTTCATTTTACGAGAATCTTAATGAGTAATGCATGCAATATCATTTTTTTAATTTTATGCATAAATGTCTTTTATTCTGTACAGTATTTAATCTGGTGTGTAGAGTACGACTTACACACATAAGATCAGATTTTAGGTTCTTGCAGAATATAAATTTTATATTCACAGTTTAAATGAATATGGACATATTATTGGTACAACTGTAGCACAGAGTTTTAGCAGGTCTCTCTTGGTTATGAAAAATAGATAAAGAATCATCGATTGTTTCGAATCTCTGTGCTAGTATACTTTGTGTGTATTAAACGAGACACATTGGGGTAACTAATTTTATACTAACTATATAAGTTAATTCACACCTCAGAGTTATTATGAGAGTGCTTATGTTCTAAATCCTGAAATAATGATTGATTTGTATATATTTAATATTAGTTATTTTGATTTATTAAAAAGTGCGATCTTATATGGGTCTATATTCTTGGTGAGTTGGATAGCGGTATTAATTATATGGTGAATATTAATTATTGACCGAATTCATGACTCAATAGATTGGGATTAACGATACTTCATTAATGAAGCTTATAAATTTTGACCAGACCAAATTCTGTAGGTAGATTTGATATCTGGCGGTCAAATAAGTTAAACGGAAGGGTTTAAAGAATTTAAATATGTTGGTTAAATTAAATTAAATTATCAGTAATTAAATTTAATTGGCCGGTATAGGGAATCTTAACGTAGAGAGATGAGTTAAGCATTTAACAGCAGAAGCTCAATGCAAGATGGTCTTAAGATTATAGCTTTGAGTGCAATTATAGTTTTTTAATAGTGTGAACTATAATTTAGTATTTTATGAAAATTACAGAAATTATTACAAAATTTTCATAATTATAGATACTGCTGAGAGGTTTGCTTAATTGCAAAAATTACTGAATACGTATCTGGGTTACACTAAAAGTCTTTGTCATAATTACTTCATAGGTCCCTGCTAGAACCCTATAAATATGCGGGTAGGCTGAACCAAATTCATAACTTGTCTTGAAGGCTAAAGCTTACTAGGTTCTACCGGTACGAGTTCTCGAATGATCGTAGCACACAATACATTCGGGAATTGTATAAGAAAATATAGTAGAAGGTCTGATGGGAGCTTTAATTCGGAATAAAAAATCGTAGTTGGAGAATCGACCAAAAATGTATTTTTCTAAATTAACTGTGGTTACACAGGTTTTATTTTGATCATTCAACATCAAAAAGTTTTTATCTGGAGGCAGTTTCAGCGATTGTCCGTCCAGTTATTTTTATCGAAAAATCATTTATAAATCAATAATCTTGACAGTTTACTTCCAACAATAAATGTGTCGGCTCTTATAGAAAGGACACATCAGTCACTATGGGTTAAATAGAACCTACGATCGTAACATAAAAAGTTAAACTTCTAATATGTTCAGTGTGCTTGTATGTATCGAAACAGAATATGAACAAATGTGAATATATGAAACTACATGCTATGAAGATACTGCTAGTAATAAAAACTTGAAACAAATAACTACTTTTATCGAAATGAATGATAAACAATCAACAAAACAATGAAAACCTTATCTACGACACCCTCGGAGGAAGAGAACGAGGGTTTAAGAAGAGTCGCGAGATCCTAAGGTTACCTCGTGTGAATATTCAACTCGAACGGCCATTCGGTAGTGAGAATACGATACCTCCAATTCAATATACGCACTCTAAGAGTTCCTCTGAGGCAAGTAAGAATACAAATGAGGCTCGAAAAATATGGTATGAATATCGGAATATCGGGCGGAAATGGATTTTGGCAAAGTTTTGTTAACCAAGTTGAGTCTCTCTTGTTTCTATGCAAAAACGCCTATTTATAGGCAAGGTGGGAGACCAGACACCTTTTGGAATGCTGTCACCTGTCCAAAAAAGGGTGATAGTGACGGCTGCTACATTTTTGCTTTTGTACAGTACACGGCCTGGATAAAAAGCAAAAATCACGGCTTTGTACTATAAAGGATAGTCGTGAAAAGGATAGTCGTGACTTTCAGAAGTCACGGCCTAGATAAAAAGCAATAGCCGTGACAAAGAAAGTCACGGCTTAAATTAGGGTTTTCAAAAAGGTCACAGCATGGAGAGTAAGGACACGGCTTGCTCTAGAATTTTCAAAAAGGTGGCAGTTGTAAGGATAAGGATATCACGGTCTGAAGGTTGGTTTAAGGTCTTAGGGTTTTGGGCTACATTTATGATCTTTGCTTTCTTAGGAGTATCATTGGGCATGATTCTCATTTTTTTCGTCATTGGGGCGCATTTGAGATCGGTGCCTAAGATTCGACTTGGTCAGTTTGGAGTGTCTACATCATGTCATCAATTAGCAACTCTAGATGAATTACTCCGATAGCTCTTTTTCCTTCTTGATTAAAACTCTGGATCATTAGAAGATAATGGAAAAGTTCATCTGTAGTGATGCTTAGTTCCTTCATTATGTGAAAACGCAGAATGGTGACTGATGACCCATCGTCTAGGAGTATCCTATTGACACTTTGCTCTTGTGTATAACCCATGACGAAAAAGGGACGGTTGTGTAGTGTTGAGCCAAGCATCAAGTCTTTGTTTGAAAATGAGATAGTCGGCATGCTTGCAACAAAGTCATTTGTGGCAGTGTAAGAATTAGGTTCAATTGGCGTGTCTTCTGGCACAAAAGTACTTTCCTCCTTATGCTCGAGGGGTTCTTCGATATTCTTAGCATGACACTGATTCTGGATGATAGTTTGGCGCATTGATTCTGGTTACCATCATGTGATCAGAATGCGTGGTCATTCTTCTAGCAACTCTCTTGATATCTTTCTAGCATGTCTTCCATATTTCCTTCCCATGTCTAGCCTCGTTCTCTTTTTATTTGCTTACATAAATTGAAGATGATAAGGGGTTGAATTTCTTTTTTTCTTGCGAGTCACTAGTGTCCATCCTTTATCTTCTGAGTTAGTCATGTCTGTTGCTGCACCATGATTGCCCATTTTTTTAAAGGATTGGACTGGAGAAGATGGTGCCATTATGTCAATTGAATCGAATGATCCGAATTAAATCGTGCATATTGGCGACTAGGGGATAGATTTTTCCAGGATTTGGACTTGTTGAAAAAGAGCAGGATGTGAGGGTGCAACGACAACAGAAGTTTGATTTGTAGCCACAGCTTCCATTTCTTCCTCTGGCAGAATCTTACCTTGGCTAGCTAATTCAATGATCTTCTCTTTCATAATGAAACATCGTTCAGTTGGATGGCTAACTAGGAGATGGTATTTGCAGTAGTTTAGGTCCTAAACTCTCTTAGCTTCTTTAGGATGTTTCATTTTTGAAAGTTCAAGGAGCTTAATCTTTAACAGGTCGTCGAGCATTCGGGGAACTTCACAGTCAGGAAACAGATACTCTTTTTCTTGCATATTTTTCAAAGTGAGCCTTCTCCTTCTTTTTCCTTGGCTGGATTTAGCTTTTCCATTTTTTTTCATCCCTGGCTTAGCAGCTAACTTAACCGGCACATCAACTACTATCATCGATTCCTTGCTACCAATCTTAGGTGCAGACTTGACCACTTTACGACTGTTTAGCTTGCTCCCTCCTTTTCTAGGTTCTTGGATGAGTAGCCCTTGACCTTCATTTGCTGTGATATTGAGTTCCATGTCATAAGCACGCGTAGCCAATTCTTCAAAGGTTCTTGGCTTGATTCCTTGAAGAATATAACGTAAACCCCAATGCATACCTTGAATACATATTTTGATTGCAGAGGTCTCGCTTAATCTATCTTTGCAATTAAGGCTCAAACTCCTCCACTTGTTAATGTAGTCGATAACATGCTCATCTTTCCATTGGTGAGAATTAGTAAGCTCAATCATACTGATGATACGACAGGGGCTGTAGAAGGGGTTGAGAAATTCTTGTTTTATGTGCTCCCAACTATCAATTGTACTGAATTCGAGGTCACATACCAATCAAAAGCATTGCTCTCGAGCGTTCAAAAAAATTAATTGACTAGAAGAACTCCATCAGTTCTAGCGTTGTTACACATTTTCACAAAGTAGGCAATGTGTTGCTTTGGATTACCTTTGCCGTCAAATTATTGAAACTTTGGTTGCTAATATCCGAAAGGTATCTTCATTTGATCGATTTGTCAAGTGTATGCTTAGCATAAGCAAAAAAAGATTTTAGTGATTCATCGTACTTATCCTTGATAGCGCTCAAGATGAACTCTTTCAACTGATCGATGGGAATGGAGCTGTCGGCTGAAATCTGTAAACTCTTCTGTTCTGCTTGGAGCTTGTTAGAAGCTTCAGCTGCTTCTTGAGGTTTCGAAGGGTTAGGAGTAACCTGACTTGAAACTCTTATGCTCTCGATTTTGCTCATCATATATGCGATTTGGACATCTCGATCTTGTATAGTCTTGAAGAGTGCTTCAACAGTTTTCGTCAAGAGAGCCACATGCTCTTCTAGGTCAACAGCGTTCCTTGTCATTACCGGCATGGCAATAGCCTCAACTGACTTGAGTTTTGACTAGGGAGTAGGAGGAGAAGATAAAGAGTCAAAACTGCTTGAATTTGTTTCTTCTTCTTTCTCCCGATGGTCTTTAGTAGTTAAAGCTAATTTTTGAGACAAAGAATGGTGAGAAAACGTCTTTCCAATGGTTGTATTAACTTCCTTGTCTGTTTGCAGGACATCTTCTCACCATTTTGAACCAAAAACCAGAATTGATTTTGGCAGCAGCGAGACTTGCAGAAGGGTTAGAGTCATCTTTATTGCAACCTATATATATATATATATATATGTATATATATATATATAGATAAATATAAAAGGTGCTGGATAATAAAGCCTCTTATAAAGTAAGTGTCATTAACATTGTAAACATAAAAGTCTAGACCAAAATCTTTTTGAATCCTTACTCTTTTAGTCCTTCTAGGTTCAAAAATAGTAGTTTCTTGATCTTGTAAAATTGGAGCAAAAGAGCAAGGTCCAAAATAAATATTTTCTGTAAATTCTTGGCGCTTACTATTTTAAGATTTAAAAGGAGATTTTTTTTCATGAAAAATAACATCACCTGATTCAAAAAATATTTTTTCCATATCTAAAAAATTATAAGTATACTATTTTTATATTCAAGAAAAGCACAAGTGATAGCTCTAGCACCCAATTTTGATCTTGTTAGTATCGGGTAGCCTCACAAAAGTTATGTTTTTTTTGTAATGTTTATAGTGCTTTATTTTTCATTTATAATAAACAAAAATATATTTTTATTTATTTTTATAAAAAATAAAAATAAAAATTTGTTTGACACATAAATGTTTGAAAAATAGTAGTTAGAGGAGGTGATCCAAGGTTTGAAAAGTAGTGGTCAAAGAAGGTGATCGGAGGTATTAGTCGGTGATGATAGTAAAAAATAACGATGGTGGGCGGATGCAGTAGTTTAATGTGGTAATTGGAGATGGCGGTTGGAAATAGTGGCCGAAGGTGGGAGTCTGAGGTGGGGGCCGACAGTGGTAATCGAAGAGGGTTGTCGGAAGGCGTGGCTGAAAATAATGGTAGAAGGTAGTGGAGAAAAAAAAGAATAAAAATTTATTTACAAAACAAGTAAAAATATATATTTTTTATTTATAAAAATTTAGTATTTTATATATTTTTTAAAAATAAAAATAATTATTAAATATATTTTTATTTACAATTTATAAAAAAAGTAAAAATAGTATACATAAATATTACCAAAAGAGGCCTTAAACAATCTATGACCCTCAAATGTCCCAAGTTTGGTTTTCCACAATTCGAAGATATTGATCTGGTCTTTTATGTGACCCATGCATCTATCCATATATATAAAAAGCTAGTTGGGGTGCATCTTGCGTCCTCTTTTGGAATTACTTTTCTGTCCCTTTCGTTGATTTGTCTTGCTGTTGCATATAGATAAAAGTTATATTATTATCTACACTAACAATTATTAATATCCTAATATATTATAGTTATTGATATACTTTATGTTTATTAATCGTGTCGTTCATTATATAAAACTTGTTAAAAAAATTATTTATGTAAAAATTTAAATTGATCAGATATTAATAACTAATTATTTAAATATATTTATTTTAAATAAAATAAATTATCTATTTTTAAAGTTTCATATACCATTGAAGTAAATCTTATAAAATACTATATCTACATATATCTAATCAATATATTTTTTAACGTGGATGATCTTCTTAATATGTTCTTAAAGATAAATGGTCTGAATCATTGAAAGAAACTTGACATAAACTCATAAAAATCAAAATTTATTATAAAAGTATGTTCGACCTTGCAAAATAAAAAGTCTCATATTAACCATTTATTATTCTCTATAATGTATAACAATTTAACTTAATATATGATTATTATATATACATCTCATGTTTATTTTTATAATCGTATTGTTCATTTTATAAAATTCATTTAGAAGATTATCCATTTAAAAATTAAATTGATCGAATATTAATAACTAATTATTTTTAATATATTTATGTTAAATAAAATTAATAGTCTATTATTAAAATGACACATACTATTAAAATAAATATTGTAAAATACTATATTTATAGATATCAAATTAATTCATGTTTTTATAGAAATTATATTTATTAATATATTCTACAACATAAATAGTTTGTATTATCGAGATGAGCATGAGATATGCCTATAAAAATAAAATATTATGGTAAAAGAATATTTTATAACCGGTTGAATATGACCAATTAAATCATAAAAGAAGAAGGTTTGTTGAACCAAAAAAAAAATCATAAAAAAAGTTTTAAAATTAGCTTTTCAAAGTCAAATATTAACTAAAGGGAGTGGCATACCTAGAGCCCATCGCCACAAAATTTTTAAAAATATTATTATAGTAGTATTAATATTTATCTTAAAATTATATAAATTAGTTCCATTTTATTTTTAAAACCTAATAATTTGCCCATATAATTTTTTAAAAATATTTTCTCTTAATAATAATAATTGTAGAACATCGAATGAATAATCAAAATGTATTTTTCTTACCACTTGCAATAATGTGGTGCACTCTTAATTTTAATAGCATTCTTATTTTTAATAATATTATTTTATTAGTTTAGAGTTATCAAAATTTCAAAGAATTTTTAGATTTAATCCAAATTTTCTTTTTATTTTAGCATGTGTTATATAAATTCAATACCATATTAAATTTATAAGTACATAGAACTAACTATATGGATATGTCTTTACTATAATGGTAAAAAGGTCATAGCACAATTAAAATATTAAAATAATATCACTAAATAAATATGCGTTTTTTATTTTTTTTATCTCAACAAATTATATTTTTTTATAATTTTTTTTAAATGATTAATTTCTCTTAGCATCATTATTAATGTTATGACATTACAATTTTATAGATAATACAAACAGATAAATTTATTTTAATATGCTATCTCAACAAGTTCATCAGTTGAGATGGAAAATTTAAATTTTTTCATCTTAGAACTAAAATCAATAAAATAGTTATTCAAATTTGAAAACTCTTTATGTGCTACATAAAAATAGTATCTACTTAAATTTATATCGTAATATTTCGTAATATTATGTCTGTAAGATTTTTCTTGTTAATTTAATATATATAATTTTTTGTACTTATTTTGTAGACGAACTAATTATTAGTCTTACAGGTAAATTGATTGATAAATTTTTATGTTGTATATCAACCCACAAAATAAAAGAAACTTTCCTCAAGTGTGCAGAAAAACAAAATAAAAGGTGTCTTCCTCAAGTGTGCAGAAAAACACCTGCTGTCAGTCACAATCGAAACTTACTACATTATCTTATGGATAGAATTATTTGTATAACTAACTACTCTATGGATATAAAATATATTTTGTAATTTTTTTTTCTTATTCTACACATTAGTTTATAGAACTTGTAAATAAAATTATTTGTACAAAAAATTAGATTGATCGAGTATGAATAACTAAATTAATTGAATATATTTATTATAAATAAAATAAATCATCTATTTTTAAAATTATATATACTATTAAAATAAATATTTTAAGATACTGCATCTATATCTATCAATCTAATTTTACAAATGGATGATTTTATCAATGTCCTCTATAAGTTAAATAATTCATACCATCGAGATAAGTTTATGATGATGTTATAAAAATTAAATATGTTTCTCCATTTTATTTTGTTTGTTTGTCTGAAATTTTATCTATTAAAATATATAATTGTTATAAATATATTTTAATATTAAGTATGGACAAGCTTTTTTTCTTGCGTGCCTTGCACATGGCAGTTAAACTAGTATATATAAAGAGACAGTTAATGCGGCAACAACTTTCATCCTTGGTAAAAATACATTTTTGCCCTTTAGCACTGATTTGTGCTTCTAAAATTGCAGGTTACATAAATAAAATTTATATTACTCTCTACAATATATAATAATAATAGATATACTTCATATTTATTAATCGTATTTTTCATTTTATAAATTTTGTTAAGAAAATTATCAATGCAAAAACTTAAATCGATCGGATATTAAAAATTAATTATTTAAATATATTTATTTTAAATAAAATAAATAATTTATTTTTAAAATTACATATATTATTAAAATAAATTTTATAAAATACTATATCTACATATATTTAAGTAATAAATCTTTTAAAGTGGATCATCTTCTTAATATGTATTTCTAGATAAGTGATTTTGATCATTGAAAAGAATTTGACATGGGCTTATAAAAATTAAATTTTATGATAAAAATATATTTTTTAACTTGCAAAATAAAAGCCAAGTTCTAACCAATGGAACGCTTTTATTATTCTCTGTATAATAATTTAACTTAATATATAACTGTTATAGATACTCCTAATAATGTTTATTTTATTTGGTCATGGTTTGGCTCATCACGCAGTTTTAGTCCAATATGTATATAATCAATTTAATTTTTTACAAGAATGGTATTTTTAATGTATTTTATAAGATAAATGGTTCGGATCAATCATCGTAAACTTCAAATGGACTTATAAAAATTAAATTTTATAGTAAATTTAAGTTGGGTCATAGAAATTAAATTTTACATTAAATGAATATTTTATACTGTGTAGTTAATGGATACTTTTTTATGTTGTGTAGTTAAAGATGTTTTTTTTTGCTATACTATTTTTAGTCATTTTATCTTGTTACTTATTACTTAATTTTTGTAAATATAGTTGTTGAAAGTATTAATATAAAAGATCATAAATTGTATTTAATTAAAATGAGAATTAACTAGTGAGATAAATTTTTATGTGAATTATTGATGAATTAATTAGAATCATATAAAATAATTTAATATTATAAAAAATTTTATAATTATTTTGAAAATAGCACGAGTATAGCGTTATTATATATACACGGTAATCAATTTATGATATTAAAAAATCCAAAAAATTTAGTTCATTTAAAATTCAAAAGGAACTTAATCATATTTAAATTTTATTATCATTGCTTATAAATTTATAAAATAGATAAATTTATTCTAAAACAGATAAATTTATATGTGTATTTTTAAAACATGTATATAAAGAACACAGATAAATTTATCTGTTTTCTATTAAAAGTACATGTAAAGAATATAAATAAATTTATCTATTTTATTAAAAGTAGGTATAAATAATGCAGATAAATTTATTTGTATTTTTTCAAAACATTTAAAGAACACAAATAAATTCATCTGTTTGTATTATTTGTGTTGGTATGCAAACAGATAAATTTATCTGTTAGGCATAAATAGATAGGCAGATAAATATATCTGTTTACATTATTTGTGCTGATATGTAAACAGATAAATTTATCTGTTTGCATATTAAACAGATGAATATCGAACAGATAAATTTATCTGTTTATTATACAAAATAGTTAAATTTATCTATTTGTAGGGTATTTTTAAAAAAAATTACACAATTGGATCTTGCGTGTAAATTATTTGTTGATAGATATTGCTCGTTAAAATTTATTTTTTTAAATTTTTAACTGAAATATCTTTTTTTATTTTTATTTTCCAATAACACCATTAGATTCTGGAAAGTCAAGCAATGTTGTCTCGTTGATAATTTGAGAAGATAGAGCAAATGAGTTGAATCCAAAAGATTTATATTCCCGGCTTCTGTCACTTCTATATTTTTTAATTTTTTTTTTCAAATTAATTTTTAACTTCTTGAAGAAATTGTTAAAAAATCATAAAAGCATCATTTTTATTTTTCAATAAATAACATAAGCATATTTTGAAAAATAATTTATAAAGGTTATAAAGTATCTATTACCAGGGTTAAATTTCCTTCAAATTCACAAAAATAAGTGTGAATCTATTCAAGCAATTTGTTGTTTTTTTATAACTTATATGAGGCTGTTCTGTAATTTTTGCTTTGCTACAATTTTCACTTTCTTTTAAAAAATTTCTAATTTGAGAATTAATTCAAGAATACTCATGATTTACATATGTCTACTATTAATATGACACAAGCGAGCATATCTAAAATTAAAAAAGAAATGTAAATAGAACTAGTAGATTTATTTTTTTTAAGATTCAATGTAAACATTTTATCACAGGAAAAACCTTTTCCCACGAAAGTATTATTTTTGATAATAATATACTAGTAAGATTCCATAGTTTGTTTAACAAATGGCCTATTTGAATAGCTTTTAAGTTAGTTTTTTTTATAAAAAAAAGTTGATTTTTAAGCTGTCTTGTTTGGTTTTAAAAAAAAAAAAAAAACTTTTTTTTATCTCTTAATCTAAAGAAAAAAGTCAATACATATCTCAAACACTCTAATTTAAAAAAAAATAAAATTGCTATAATATTTTTACATAAAAAAATCAATCATATTGACAAAAACAAAAAATAGCGTGTTAATATTCTAAACACTACAACTTAAAAGTTAAAAGTTAAAAGTAAGACATTTTAGACATTAATTAAATAAAAAATATAAAAAGCTTACTATAAAAAATTATTCCAAATAATCTAAAATTTTTTTTATTCTTTTTTCTAAAAAAATTTAGTACTCTTAAAAGCAAACTTTATCCCAAATAGGCACTTATTCAAAAAATAACATCAATTTTTTTTCTCATAACAGTGTGCAGAAAACATATTTCAAAGTTAGGACATATCCAAAGGTAAACTTAAATTTAAGCTCACTACTTCTAAGAATCTTATATAGGTGATATTTCATAGTATTCTTAACAAATAAATAATTATAATTTACAAAATATAAATTACCTTTTATCACTAAGATTTATCATAAACATGCCCATTGGCACCACAATCAGCTCGCCAACCTAAATTGAACGATGCAAATGTATGTAACTATTGCAACAAATGGATGCTCAGTGACGTTGGCCTGTGGAACAGGGCCACATTTCTGGAATTTGCAAATCCGAGCAATATGTCCACTCTTGCCACAGACAAAAGATGCATTAATTTGTTAATTAGATGAAGGTGATTCTTGGTTCATAATCTTCTGATATCTTTTCTTGTGAGGTTTATCAGATTTTTTCAATATCTTTCTACAAGGCTTGACATAAGCATTTTTTAAAAATTGTGTTTTGAGTGGGAAATTATTGTTATTTCCAAAAATTAAATTTACCTCGGTAGAATGTTCATTACCCACTTATGTCATGAGTGCATCCTCCGATCCTCTCTATCCTCATCCTCTATGCTCATCCTCTACGTGGATATACGAGATCAAAGTCCCTACGAATGTCTCATTTTGCTGATGACGCATTGTTTTTTGGAACTCCCTCCAAGATGGTGGAAGTTTATCAATGATACTTGCCACCACAAACAAGATTGTCTCCAATTTTGATGCCTTTAGATTCATATCTCTGTAACTATCATCTAAATATATTGTGATTGCACCACAATAAATTCTTCATATACCATTTGGTTTTAAAAAAAAATTGCTAACTGCATACTTTTTTGCTTCGAATTCCTTCGTATCATACTTGGTCTGTGAAGCTTTCTAGGTTTTTTTAACAGAGGTGTAAGTGGAATCATAGTAAAAATGATCTGCTAGGCAATATTTAAGAGATAATACTGATAATATACCGACAATTATGTTCTTTAGAGTTGTACTTTTCTACATTTTTCGAATGAATTTCATACTCATCATCATTCATCTCGTTGATAGATTTTGTTTAGATTTTTCTCAATGAGAACACATGTAATCTTGATAAGATCAAGATAGAAAAGAATTTTAACTTTTCATCTTTTGAAGTGAGCTTCCCGGAATCGAATAGGCTTATTATTATTACTTGTGTTTCTAGTGGTTGCTCCATCTTTTTATTTGAACTCGTTAAAAATTGGTAGTGCAAAATACCAAAACATAGAAAATAAAATGCAAGAAGTATAGAAATTAACAACTCTAGATCAAGTTGAGGTGCTAATATCTCTCTCTTTTTTTAAGGAGTTCAAGCCATCTGCAGTTGTTAAAGCTCAGGATCAGTTCAGCAGATTTTTCTTTAGCTAATCTTTCCAAAAATACAACAGCCCAACTGATATTGTATAGCTCAAATAAATTCTACACAAGCTATAAAGCACAAAGCTCCACTAATATGAACACCATTCTTTAATTAACTCGAAAATTTTCTAATATGCAACAGATAGGTAGATTCCATACAAGTACTCGATTGCTACTTGATAACCCACTATATATAGGGAAGGATAGGCTACCTGGTTTGATAATTTCTAAAAGTCATCGTTAATAAGTACATGAATAGGATATAGGTCCATAAATACAATATGTCCATAAAGAGGATACATGAATAAACACATACATTTGCCTTTTCATTTTTTTTTTACATATGGGAACTTGAACCTGCTCAAATACATAGACTTTTTATATTTCTTTTATTTAATATAAAAAATACAACTAATAGAATATTTGAAAGGTGAAAGGCAGCACTCTTTATATCAAGTCATGACATGATAATAAGGTGAAAGGCACTGTAATGTCACACTTTGACCCACGAAATTACATTGACTATTAAATATGCACTTATTCTAATGCAAGTACAAAGTTTTGAGGCGACCCACAGATTTATTGGCTAATAGATGGAACCCTGCCTTACACGATCTTCTTGTAACTTCAAGGAATTGTATAACCTGCATTATATAGCAAGAAATAAGATATTGGGTACGCAGTGTTTGGTTTATTAAAATTGGGCAAGAATGAAACTAAGATTGAAATGCGCATGAAATGGGACGAGTTATGAATATCGATTTTCATTATAATGTTTGATGATGACAGCATATGTAGAAATCAATTCAAGAATTAATATAATTATCATTTCATGTCTTATATTTGGAATGTTGAAATAGTGCTTGAAATATAAGAAAAATTATATTATACTGACCAAAATGCCTTTTCTATTTTTTTAGAAGGCATTTCCAATAGAGAATGATCTTCATATTTTACATCATTATTTTGGCTACATCTATCTATTTTTTTGTGTGGAATTAACAATAGATCAAAAGTCAAATTGTTAATATAAGTAACTTTTGGTGGTAACTACACATAATTCGTAATACCAAAGTAAGAGTCATTTATATTTGGTGTTCATTACAATTTCAGTGACAACAACGACAATATTATTATTAGTGGCATATAATGTTGACAGCAATGACAGTAATGTTGATAATAATAATAACAATAATAATAATTGAAAAAACGTAACTGAACCACTATTATGATGGTGATAGTCCTGAGGACTGGTGACGTGATAGTAATTTTTTAAATGAGCAAACAATTATTAGAGTGTTTTTGTTTTAAAAATAAAAAATAATTAATAAAATGATCATTTATTGATTCTGCCAGTGGATCATTCCCCTAAAATAATAATATGAGTTTGGCAATAAAACGAGGCTAACTCCGAGTATTAGCTCCAAATTTTTAAAATTAGATTTTTGTAAATATTTGCATAATTTTTTTTTAATTTTTAATATTTATTTTTTGAAAATAATACGATACATATGCCCACCAATCTTATAGTAAATCATAAAAAATGCACAACATACTTTTTAACTGTCCAAATATGGCATAAACTCAAAATTTGAGATTTAATGTATTTTTAAATAGTAAAAATGCATAAAATATCACATAGCACCAATTTAAAACAAGATAGTTTAGGATGTTACTATGGCGAGTTAAAATTCGAAAATTTGAACACTAGTGAGAAGTCAAAGTCGCCAAAACATGATTCCATTTAGATGAACGCGAAGGCCACAGCAAGGATATCGAGGATCGACTATCTAAATGCCAAGATCTGAACTCGAATTAAGCCGAAAGCCAAAGAGAAGGTAGAGAATATGAGTGATCTTTCTAGAGAGAGAAGAGGAAGCTTGCATAAAAAGTTTTCGCACAAACCTTTAGACATGAGCTGCCTTATAAATATCTCACGCTAGGCTGTCTGCTCGAGCGAATAGGGCTCCGCTCGAGTGGTTCTCCGCTTACTCAATTTTCTGCTATCAGCCCGCTCAAGCGAATAAATCCCCGCTCGAGCGGTCATTGCTGGGCGAAAAACCGAACAAAAAATGCTTGACCAAACCCATGCATGTATAACACATAGAGAAACATGATATTCTATAATGATTAAAACACTAACCAATGTATCGAATAAAAATTACGAGAGAAAAAGAAACGAAACCGTGTTTCCCATGATATATTTACTAAGAGGTTTTTTCGTTTCCGTTTTGAATTTTTAAAATTTTTCAAAACATTCAAACTTACGGTGTATCAAATAAACGTATCTATACCTTAAGTAGTTATCAATAAAAGTGACGAAATACTCAAAATCTTCTCTAATTCGGATAATCATAAGTCCACATAAGCTAAAATGTTCATCAATTCTAACTGTTATTTAATTTTATAACTTTTAACCAAAAATAATTACTCTGGTTTGGCACCTTTTGAATAGACTTTGACATGCATATATTAAATCATGATTTGAAATAATTACCTATTTATTTAGTTAATTTAATTTATTTTTATTTTTAATGTTTTATAATTTTTTAATAAAAGTTATTTTTTTTCATTCTTCCCGTAATGTGAAAAAGACCAAAAACAGAGAACTCGGACTGTTTTGAGATAATTGCATATTTGTTTAGATTATTTTGTTTATTTTAATTTTTAGTTAATTTTTTTTGTTATTCACTCAAACTGTTATATTTTTCGAACGAACAAATAAAATTTTTAATCAAAATAATTAAAAATAAAAAATTAATAAATTAAAATTTATATTGTTTACTTTTATCTGTAGTAATTTTTTCATCTTTTGATTAATTTTTTTTATTTTTTCAGTTTTGAAAAATTAATAATTTTAATTAAAAAAAATAAAAAAAACAAAAAGAAATCTAAAAAATAGCCCAAACAGGGCTTATATTTCTTACTTCCACACTTCATTCCATGGCTAAGCGAGATGCCACAGGACTGAACAACATAGACCGCTTTATCAAGGCTGATGATCTTCTCTGCCTCCTTGGGGATGTGGGCGCACACGCATGGAACGTCGACCGTCTTCAGAACTTGGCAACACGCGGCCGACGGTTCAACCTTCGGCCCTTGCCTCTGCACGTACTGCCCGCACTGCGATAGCACCCCATTCAGATCACCTTTGCACTGCCCGGACACCACTTTACTCCCAGAAATCGCCATTCCGACGATCACCATCAGAGCCACAACCACGGAACGATTTCCAAACACTGCCATCTCTCTCTCTCTCTCTCTCTCTCTAAACTGTACGACTGTGGGTGCTTATGGTGGGGAATATGAAATATGTAGGAGTTAAAAAGGTGAGGAATTAGAGTGAGGTTCTGCGTGACGACCCCTTGAACTGTAGATGCTGCGTGGGAATTAGAATTACGTTACACGTGACCGCCATGCAAATCGCAAGAGCGCTCTCTCTCTCTCTCTCTTTCTCTCCGCCAAAACCATCGTCGGATTCACTTTTTATTGATTTGTTTGTCTGTTTTAGCAGCTTTCAGGAACGCAGTCGATTTTGTCAGGATACAAAATTGGTCTAGGGCCAGCTGCCGGTGCTCTACACGTGTGCACGGGTTTGGTATGAGTTGAAGCAAATATTGAATTTGTAATTGATAAGTGTCCAAATGTGTATTAAAGTGTATTTATTGAGTCTTTAATTATACTATAGGACATTTCGTATGCATTTTTCATTGGCGTAGCTCATCAAAGTTAGATGCGTGAGTATTATGCTAAAATAGAGCCTTAGATGCTCACAAAAATATAAAAAGTGTAATTCATTCTATCCAAACGCATAAAAGAGGGTCAAGTCACCATTTTGGCCCATTCTGCCAAAACAAAACTCAATTATGCACTAGCTGAAGTGGTAAAAGAGCCAAAGAACTATTCTGGCCCATTTTTCCCCTAACAGCCATAATTCTGCATGAGCATGACTTGGCGAACATCAAATTAAAGTTGCATTTTTATTATTTATATATTTTGGCCCAAGAATTGACCTAAAATTTTTATACAAAAAAGGTCATTAACATCAAGTTTGGGTTATGGAGGCTTAGAGCAGGCAAGAAAACGACAGTCAAAAGAATTCAAAGAGCTTTTTATAGAGACTATCGAAGACCTTGGAGTATTTATCCATTATAAAGAGCTTTCTATAGAGATTCTATCGAAGACCTTGGAGTGTTTATCCATCATGCACGGCTTAGATATCTGTCTTAGTGTGTAGATGAATCTCTAACCAAGTAACAAAAATTTTGTGTTAGTTTTGGATTTTCAATATCGAAATGATAATTGTATAATTCGCGGGTTTTGATTGTTTTTAAGTTAATTTATTCTTCCAAACATGCATGATTGTATTCGATTCTATAATTTTGAATACATAGGTTATACAATGGTATTCTTCATACATGTAATTGAGAGTTGATATAATATATACCTCTGAAGATGAGTCATTTTATAGATGATTTGTATTAACCAAAGATAGGTTCTATTCAATCTTAATTACATGATTTTTTTTGAAAATATTGTTAGAGCTTGTAGCTACTAGCGAATCGTTATTATTTCATTATTAAATTCTAAAATTAGAGCAATGACTTGGTTATAAAGTTATGGTGATTTCAAAACTTTAGAGCTTCTCAACCTTGATTTTAACTTCTTCGTTATTCTAACTTAATTAAGAGTTTCACAATCAACAACTTCTTTTACGAATTAAATTGAGAATTGATCTTTAAAATAACACAATTTAACCTTTTGATCCCTGAGGTACGACATTTAGTATAAATTATTATTTTATGCAACTTGAGATTTCATAACGGTTAATACTTACTTTTGGACATAAAAAGCTCACACCATTAACTAATTTATTTTTTCTTGGAAATTCTTTTAAGATAATGTTAACTCACTAACAATAATCATCAAAAAATTTTCGTCGGTAGAATTCATGGGGGAGAGCTTTCTCTAAAGAGAGAAAGCTCTCCCCAAGGCTCTCTCAAGGCAAATTTGATGCTGAAAGGTGGATGAAAAGGTCCATGGAAGGGAGAAAGCTCTCCTCAAGGTGATTTTATGGTGACTCGGTACGCAATGAAACTTGGCACTCATCAGTGACTTGATTCAGGTCCCGATGGTCAAGAAATGTGTGTCTATGCCTAGTTACTATAAGGACCCGATTTTAGGTTATAGAGTTAGCAAGAAAACAATAGAAAATGTGCTATCGAATTCAGATTTAGAATTATGTTAAGATTGAAAACCTAATAGAGCTCAATTTTAAAATAAAATCTCTGACCCAAATTCTTTTTAATGATAAGTTGACCAATTCTCAAAAAAATCTTTGAACCCAATAATTCATGAGTGTTATTCTAAAATAGCAAAATTCGAATTCAAAGTCCTAAGAATAAGGAAATCAAGTATAAGCTCTAATTCGAAAAGAAAATATACTCAAAGATCTAATACTTCATAACTTTCAATAATTACACTTTTAACCCCAAATTTTTCAATAAAAGCACTTTTGGTCCAAGATAACAAAATTCATAATAAGTTGCAAATCTCATAAGAAAACATTTTAGTTTCTCATATAAACCACTCTTAAAAGTTTTTGAAGATTTTAGTTTCAATAATTACACATAAGTTACTCAAATTTCTGTAATTGCACAAAAGTCATCGAGAAATTTCTCATTTACTTTCTCTACAACCAACATTAATATATATATATATATATACTGGAGGAGCTAGTCACATCCTTGGGCTTATCACAAGCAAAATATATCGATGATATCCTTGCTCATTTTAGCATGCAGAATTTCAAGAAATAGTTTATTCCCTTTAGGTATAAAATTACTCTATCAAAAGATCAGTGTCCTAAGACACCTGATAAGATAGAGAAAATGAAGGCAGTTTCTTATGCTTCGGCAGTAGGAAGCTTCATGTATGCTATGCTTTGCACTAAATTCGAAATCTGATTTGCCTTTGATATGGTTAGTAGATATCAGTCTAACCCAGAACAGGAACATTGGACTGCGGTAAATAATATAATCAAGTACCTAAAAATGACTAAAGATTATATGTTGGTTTACTAGGCAGATAGTCTAGTATTTTTGGGGTACACAGATTTAGATTTTCAGTCTGACATGGATTCCCGTAAGTCTACCTTAGGATATGTGTTTACCTTAGGAGGTGGAGCTATATGCTGGAAGAGTATCAAATAGTCTTGCATTGCTAATTCCACCATGGGGGCCGAGATGTGGCAGTTTCTGAAGTAGCTAAAGAGGCCGTTTGGCTTAGGAACTTCCTGTTGAATTTAAAGATGGTATCTTTAGTTCAGTCAGCTATTACACTTTACTGTGATAATGGCGGAGCGATTTCAAACTCGAAAGAGCCAATGGTCCATAAAAAAGGCAAGTACATTGAGCGTAAGTATCGTCTGATATGAGAAATTATACATAGAGGTGATGTTACTGTGATCCAGAATGCATCAAGAGACAACCTTGCAAATTCTTTTATAAAGAGCTTATTGGCTAAGACTTTTGATAGTCATGTAGAGGACATGGGAGTCAAATGTATGGCAACATGATTTTGAGTATAAGTGAAAGATTGTTAGGGTTGGTATGCTGAAACTATATTTTTAGTATTTAATTTAATTTTAAGAAAATTAATTTTTTATGTTATGAGAATATTTATGAGTAATGTATGTGTATCATTTCTTCAAATGTTATGCATGGATATCCGATATTCTGTATAGTATTTAATCTGGTATGTAGAGTATGACTTGCACACAGAAGATCAGATTTTAGGTTGTTGTAGAATATAAATTTTATATTCACAGTTTAGATGAAAATAGATATACAATCGGTACGGCTGTAACACAGAGTTTTAGTAGGCATGCCTTGGTTACGAGAAACAGATAATAGCGTCGTCTATTATTCTGACTCTCT
>JAOTRH010213784.1:0-10786 GCA_034768845.1 Heliamphora exappendiculata | reverse complement strand
ATACGTGGGAACTAGTGAATTTGCCACAAGGTAGTAAGCCTTTGGGCTACAAATGGATCTTCAAGAGGAAGATGAAAACAGATGAATCAATAGATAAGTTCAAAACTAGGCTTGTTATCAAAGGATACAGACAAAAGGAAGGCCTATATTACATTCATTACTCAATAATTTCAAAACTGATACTTATTGAGTAATGAATGTAAAATTGATTGAAGATATTAACGAATTAGTTATATCTCTTACTTTCTTCACTATTTTAAATAGTCACAAGTTTATCTATGTATATTGTGTCTCTAATTCTTTTATTTAGTATTAAGTTTTCACCATAACATAGAGTCTGAATTTGTATAAGCACAGAACCAAAGTTGTTTGGTTCATCTTATAGTGTTGCTTCTGGAAGTTAGATTATTATATCACGAGAGATAAGCATTGTAAATACCCTAAGCATTGTAGCGCAAATAAAAAATAAATATAGTACTATTATATTTTGTATTATAGTTTTATTCTATTTTCAAAAATAATTGTATATTATATTTAATAATTATAATTGGAAGCAAAACAAAAAATAACAGGACGGAGAAAGTAAATTTTATGAGTTAAAACAGGCACTTATGCAGTAGTACAAAATGTTTGATAGTTTCATGGTACAGGATTTAATAAATATAATGAAGATCATTGTTGTTATATTAACTAATTTGTTACTTCGTATTTAATACTTCTATCGTATATAGATAACATGTTGATTGCAAGATTAAGTATGGATGGAATTTTTTATCTCAAAGGCACAATTGTCTACAGAGTTTGCTATAAAAGGATTTAGGAGCAACCAAATGAGTCTTTGGCATGAGAATCAACAAGGACAAAAAGGGCAAAAAGTTAAAATTTTGACAATCAAAATGTATTGAAAAGGTCATGCAGCGGTTCAACATAGAAGATACTAAGCATGTTAGCTCACATTTGGAAATTCATTTCATACTTCTAAAGAATAGGGAGCTGTCACAGAGGAAGATAAGAGTTACAAGGCTAAGGTACCGTACGCGTTATTCGTACGTAGTCTAATATATACCATGACCTGCACGAAGCCATAAATTTCCTATGTAATGAGAGTTGTGAGAAAATTTATATCCAATTTGAATAAGGAGCACTGTGAAGCAGTAAAGTGAATTCTAAGGTATCTCAGGGGTACTACAAATAATGTTTTATGCTATGATAGCTTGAGAACTCAGCTGCAAAGCTTTATGGACTCAAATCTAGTAGGGGACATTTATAGTAAGATGAGTATCACCGGGTATGTGATTACCTTGGGTAGTGCAATAGTCAGCTGAATATCCAGATTATAGAAGATTGTGACTATTCCTACCATAGAGACGAAATATGTAGCAGCTACGGAAGCGTGTAAGGAGTTGATATAGCTGAAGAATTTTTTGAAGAAGTTGGGTGAAAACAAAATAAATGTCAATTGTTCAGTGACAGTCAGAGTAATATGCATATAGAAAAGTGCTCGGCGTTTTATTCAAGTATTAAATACATTGACATCAAATATCATTTTATTCAATCTCACTGGGACAAGGGATGGTTTGATTTGGAGAATATTCACACTAATGAGAATCCTGTGCAAATATGTCCACAAAAGTGGTGACAATAGAAAAACTGAAAAACTATTCAACTTTAACTAGTCTTCAAGCTTAAAAAAATAGAGGATGGTTCACATTGATTTCCTTGGTTGGTTTTTGATACAGCAATAGCATCTCTCGTGCACACAAAACGTGCTGGACCATTCACAATTATTGAGAATGATATTTAATAAAATATTCACAGTGCTAAAAACGCGCAAATTTAAAAATAGGTAAGTGTCGGCAGGGGGCGACAAGCCAAGATCGCGTGATTTTACATTAAACAAATTTTAATATCCACGCCTTTCTCTCCCTTACGTATCTTGCTTTTGTCCAGATGTTATTAATAGGTATTAGGCACTAATTAGTAATTAAAATAAGAGTTAATTATTTTGTTTATTTACTTAAAAAAAAATTATTTGGATTGAAAGTAAAATATTTAGTTTTTTAGTTATTTTTTAAAAAATATTAACTGAGTAGACAAAAAGTTAATATTTTTTTTTATTTTCATTGTTAAATATAATGATTTTATACAATTAATATTAGTAGTAGATAAATTTATAGCAGAAGGTTATTATTACCTCATAAAATATGACGGGACTTAAAATAGAGTATCCATAGTATTTTTTATTTGATTTTTAAAATTTTAATTTTTTTTTTCTAAATGGGCTATTTTGACTTTTTAATTTTTTAAAATTTAATTTTTTATTGGATGGCGATGTCTAATAAATTTGATTTTTGCATAAATAATATACTCAATAAAATCTACAATTTGAACGGTATAGATTAAAAAAATTATATAAAATATAAATGCTATTTGAAAGCACAATAAACCTGTGCGTTTTGTTAAGTAAATAAATTAATAAATAAATAAACAAAGAGTAGCCAAACAGAGCCATTAACCGTGTTTAATTTTACAAATTAAGCATAACTAGAGAGGTGATTACGAGTTCGATCAAACCCAAATCTGTTCAGCCAAATGTGTTTGGAGTTTGAATCTCAATTTTTTAAGTCAAGGACCAAACCAAAAGTTAAAAAGAAAAAAACAAAATCGTGTTGCATGGCTCTTTCGAGCCAAGCCGCGGAGCCAACCAATACAATAATGAATCTGGCCATTAGGGTGGGGTAGGTGAAAGCGGATATACCAAAATCAAGACGCAGGTCACCACAAATTATTAATAATTAGGGGCTGGCACGCACATGTATATGTGCGTGTCTATTAAGGAATTAAAGATTCAAAAAAAACAAAAAATTTAATTTAATTTTTAAATTATAAAGAATTATAATTTTTAATTTAAATAATTGAGAGAAAACCTGATGATTATTTTGGAAAATTAAAAAATTCAAACAATAATAAATCTAAAATAACACTAAGTTGGAATATTTTTACTGACTCAAGTGAAAATCTAAACATTTTCACTTGAAAGAGAACACTGACTCTGTTTGGTAACGTTACAGTTTTTTAGTTTACAATAAAAAAAATATTTTATTTATTTTTATAAAAATTTTAAAATAAAAATACACTTGCACATAAATATTTAAAAAATACTGATTAAAGATTGTGGATAAATGTGATGGTGGATAGAGGTTGTAGTAAGTAATGACAGTAAGTATAAACCGATGATAATAGCAAGAGTTAATAATGGTGGTCGAAAATAGTAATTGGAGGTGGAGGTCATATATGATGGTCGAATGTAGTGACCGGAGGCAATTGTTGGCTGTAGTGATCAAAATGAATAGTTGAAGAAAGTGGCCAGAGAAGGTAGTCAAAGATAATGGATGAATGGATTGGCCGAATGTGGTAGTTAAAGCCAGTAATTAGAGGTGGTGGTCGGAAATAGTGATCGAAAAAAATAATCGAAACTAGTAATTGAAGGTGATGAAAGAAAAAAATATTATAAAAATTTATTTATAAAACAAGTGAATATATTTTCGTTTATAAGAATTTAATAAATTTAAAAAAGATTATAAACAAAAATAATAATTAAACATATTTTTATTTATAATTTTTAATTAATTTTAAAATAAAAAAATAAACATAAATGTTATTAAATGGACCTTAAGGAACTAGTCTTATTCAACACAATGTAATAGCATAGACGGATCAAAAATAACATAAATAATTTTCGTTGGATCTGTCGGTCTCGGGCACCGACTCCAAATAATCCCAGCCGTTCAAGTTGTGGCAACCTCGCGGCTCAGAATCCAGATCAACACACAGCAACTCCAACCTTAACGTAAGTGGACCCTACCAATTAATATGGAAGTTAAACGGTTAATTATACAAATCCCTTCCTAAGATTCGCATATTATTGTAAGTATTTTTTTTATTTTTAAAGTAACTCTCATTTTTAAAAAGTATCGCAAGTTATTTTGTTCATTTATCTAATAAGGTAAGTGAATAGTATGTATTTTTTTATTAGTTTAAATTATAAAATTTATTATATATTTAATAATAAAATTTATTATTTGAACTAAATAAAAGCGTGAGTATACTCAACCATCTTATCAATTGGGTGAATAAATTTATTTCTAAAAATATTGGCCAGACAAATATCAATTTTTATATAATTCTTTTGTCTTTAGTTAAAAAAACATTACGTTAGCTAAAACAATGATAGTTTTAAAATTTTTCTCATTATGAGAAATTATAAAAATAAAAAAAAACAATCAAAAAAATTTCAAATAAGACCCAAAAAATTTATCATTTTATCTTTTTTCCTCCATAATCTCTAGCTATCGCATCTAAATTCTCACTACCTTCGACTACTATTTTTTAATAACACCACTGCTTTTTACTATCATCATCAGCAAATATCTTCGTCACCATTTCTGAGTGCCACTGCTATTTTTTACTATATTCACCAACAAATATTTTCGTCACCATTTCTAATTAATATTTTTCTACTATAATTACCGATAAACACATTTGGCTATCACTTTTAGTTTTTACCTTCAATCAATATCTTTGATCACTATTTTTGAAATATTTATGGATTAAATATGTTTTTATTATTTTATAAAAATAATCAAAAATATATTTTTCAATTTTTATAAATAAAAAATAAAAGACTATAAACATTATTAAACAAAGCCTAAAAATGATTTGATTTAAAAAATGACGTGAACATTAATAGAAAAGGAAAGGAGGGTTGGTTTGGTAGGTGAAACGTGTTGGAAATTTGCAGGGATTAATATTAATTTTTAATATAAATTAGAATCGTTCAACTCAAATAAATATTAAAGATAAATAATTATACTAAAATAAAATAAATCAAAGATATAAAACTTATCGATAGAGTCACAAAAAACTTCATCATTTTTAAGAGTAAACTTTTGTCCATCGGAGTGCGTGACTCGGTGCAACAGATCATTGCCGTTTTACTTTTCAGGATTTAATTGTCGTTTTTCTACAACTATGCACTCACAAATATGGAGTTACAAAAAATAACTCCATTGATCGTCCTAAAATCAAAATAAAAAATAATATTAAAAACAAAACTAATTGAGTTTTAATCCCATTTTAAGAGGTTATAAGAGTTTTAATCCCACCATTATTTATGTTTAAGATTTAGTCTTTTTTTTAAAAGTTAATATTTTTTTTCTAAAATACCATTTATTAACAGGGTGTAATCCCCCTTAATTTTAAGATGCAATTACATAATAGTGTTGACTTGTCAACTACCCACTATTCACATGGAAACAATTTTAATTACTCTACATTTTAGCGAGCAGTTATATAACCAAATAGAAGAAAATATATCATTGTCAGTAATAACAGGAATTTGATTTTTCTTTTTACGTTGGATATTGATATTCATATTTTTTTTATTATAAATAAATTTCTATTTATTTTCGAATTCATGAAAATTTATCATTGTTGAAGATTCTCATATTACATGAACCGTTTTGTTCATTGACATTTTGCGCCGGTGAAAGTCTTTTTCTAATTTTGATTGCAAAGACTTACTTGAATTTACTGGCATATATTTTATTATTTTATTAACTTATATTTATATTGCTATAAATATTTGTACCAATAAATTTATCAATACAAAATGCAGTTTATTTTATGAAAATTCGACATATCACTTAGAACTAATAAATGTATCAATTAAAATATGCAATTATTTTCTAAAATGATAATTGTATCAGTTATACATATTAGTATGACTTTAATTGCTGCTAACATTTGTTTTTTTATTATAGGTTGTTTTATGAGATTGTCTAGGATGGAAAGTCTTTTAGTGTTATTGTGCAAGTATGGAAGTTATACAGCTGCAATAATGGTTGACTGGAACTTTTCGTGCAATTCTCTTTTAAATATTTTGTGCAAAAAGTATCTTAACTGATATATTTATCAGTTACATATGAAGTGCAAGATTTTTGAAAATACACAGTAAAATTCGACTAATACATGCATCAGTTTGTGAGAAATAATGACGACAAAAGCAAAAAAGGACGATAGTGACGCCGGGGTTAACGACGGCAACATAAAAAATGAAGATGACAATAGAGTTACGGTTATAGTGATTATGGCGTGAGATTTTAGAAAAATATTTTGAGAGAGATTTGTGGGGGCATTGATTTCCTCTTATGAAGGAATTTAGTTTTAAAAAAATGTTCTAAAGATATAATTTGAAGGTATTTTAGGAAATTAAAATTGAGACAAAACTAATCATAATAAAAAAAAATTGAATGAGACTAAAATTAATTTTTTTACCAAAAAGATGTCCTAACCTTAAATTTCCCACAAAAATATTCATAACATTTTAAACTATCAAAATACATTATTTTTTGAAAAATTCTCAGCCAACTTAAGTTCTTTCATAACACAGCACCCGTTATAATAATTATATTTCAGAAAATGAATGCTTTAATCCTAAGGTCTTTAAAATACATTGATTATAATAATATTATAAAAACTTATTAAGCCCAACGGCTCTTTTATCTTTTACACTAAAAAGCAATAATGCTATATTATAAGACTTTAAGAACCAAACGGCTCACTATTAAAACCATTGAACTGCTTTTAAACGCATTAATAATAATAATTGGATTAGTTTTTATTTTATTTATTTTGAAATAAAATAATTTTGTTTTCAATTTACAACAAAATGTTCATATATTAGGGGTAATACATTATTGTTGTCAGTTTTGTTTTTTCTCTGTTTATTTTCTATTGAATGTTAAAAAAATAATATAGTAGAAAATTTAAAAAGAAAAACATTAAACGAGATAAGTGTAATTATAAGAAAATAAAAACTTTAGAGATAATGGGCTTGCTTGCTGTGGGAGAACAAGCATTAAGGTTTTGATTGTCAATTTTGATTTTTTAAGTTTTTAGTTAAAAATAGTAAAAAGTTTAGGTTGTTTGTTTGACAAAAAAGTAAAAAATTTTAAAAATTAAATCAAAACACAAACTCTCAGAATATTTTATTCAAATTTTTACCACTTTTTAAATACAATAATACCATTTATTCATAACTTATTTACTACCACTATCAACTACATATAATTGTTAATATCAAATATATAAAATTATAAAATTATCCATTTTAAACAAATAATAAAAATGCTAACTCTCTACATAAGTAACCAATTTAAAAAAAACAAAACTTAAAAGTTAAATTACCAAACAACTTCTTTGAATTCAATTTAGTTTTGTGACTAAAAATGTAAAAAAAAAAAAAAATTTTAAGCTAATTGTCAATCGAGACCTAAAAAACAAGAGAATCCACCAAGGATTAATAGTTTTGCATTTGTAGCACCAAATTCGAATTTATAGTCTAATATATGTCGGTTTATTTTCGGAATAACTAATACTAAAACTCCATAATATTATTATTATTTGTTTCGCAACCTGACTTTAAGCCGACTTTGTGACTAATTTTTTGACTTTAAACTAAAAAGTCAAAAGTTCGTTTGGTTTGGAAACTAATGACTTTTAAACCACAAAAAAGTCAAATAAATTATATGTGAAATTTTAAAATTACTCTTCAACCAAAATAAGGTTTTGTCAAACAGAAAAACCAAAAAGCCAAATGATAAATTTAGTATTCGTTTGGCAACTTACTTTAAGCTGATTTTTTGACTTTAAACCGACTTTTTAGTTTTAAGCCACTTTAAGTTAAAAAGTCAAATGTTCGTTTAACTGGAAAACTAGTAATTTTTAAGCCACCAAAAAAACCAAATAAGTCGAATGTGAAATTCTAAATTTGTCCTTCAGCCTAAATGATGTTTTGCCAAATCAAAAAATCAAAAAAATCAAAAAGCTAAAAAGTCAAAAGGTAAAATTAAAAATTATTATAAAAAAAACAAAAAAAATTAAAAAGCCAATAGGTAAAAGACGGGTGTTGAAAAACAAAACTTTTTAAAATTTTAAACTTTAAATCAAAAAGCTAAAAAGTTCAAAAGTCGATTTGAAGCCTACTTGAAATTGTTTGAAATTGTTATTAAAAGACCAAAAAATCAATAGGGAATGAAAGTTAAAAACGATATTTTTTTATTTTTTGAACTTTAAATCAAAAAGTCAAAAAATTGAAAAAATTAACTTTAAACAAGTTTGCCAAACAAGATCATAGTGTCATGCTTTAAATTACATTTTTCTTTAATTCAACGGTTTACAATAATTCTATTATTCTTATTTTTTATTTGTTATTTTATTTTAACTAAATATTTTAATTTTTTATTATACATATAATTTTATCTATAATAGATATAAAAAAATAAGTGGAGCCCACCCCTTCTTTCCAATTCAATAAAATGCGGAATATTAAAAACAATGTATATTATATTGTATAAATTATTACGTACTCTTAAGTATAAAGAATTTTAAATCAAATATTAATATAAAAAAAACCCACTATAATTAACATGCATTCACATAATTTAAGGCATCTCTCTTAAATGTGCTGGATCCTACCACGTGGAAAAAGATTGTGTTTAATTTGGTGAATTGTCATTATCACTTAGAATTTTGTATATATGAAAATAGCAAATTATTAAATACTTTTCAAATATTATGTAAATAATATTATATGGTACTTTAAATAAATAAAAATTTCAAGGTATATCGTGTGCTTCACTCTTATATTTTGTCTATTCAATAAAAGTGAATTTACATTATTTTATTTGGAGTGTTTTTTATTACGTTATTAATTAAGAATATCACGTAAATAATGTAAGATAATATTTTGAAATTATTAAATAAATACTGTGAGACTGATTAGCAACCTTAGCATTTTAAATTTTCAACTAAGAAATTAAAAAAGCTAATATAACTCGTTTGACAAAAAACATAAAAGTTAAAACCTAAAAAATTAAATAAAAATACTAATTTTTAAAATATTTTATTTTACTTTTTATATCATATTTTAAAAAATAATAATACCCTACTTAATAATTTATAAACTATCAATATCAATTATATATAATTATTATAATTAATTATATAAGAAAATAATGTTGGCCAATTTAACTAAATGGAAAAAAAATTAACAACTTATCTAATTAACTAATTAAAAAGGTTAATTTTGAAAAAAATTTAATTATTCAATCTTACTAACAGTCACTTATTAGGTGATAAATAATAATAATTAAAATTAAATTATAAATAATTAAAATTCAAATCTTATCACTCAAAATTCGTTATTATTAACGGTAAGTGATTGTTATGATTTTTTTCTAAAAAATACTAATTACCACTTATTAGGCATTAAATAATATATATATAATATATAAATATTACTATAAAAGTATATTAATATTTATACAAATATAAACTCTACTTCTAAAAATATAATAATCTTAAAAAAAATTTGAACAGTGATCAGTGGTACCTTTTCTTATTTACCAACATCCAGTCATCATTCATTAAAAGCCGTGCCCCTCTCTCATCGTCTCTATAAATACGGACCCGAAGTCCATGGGTACTCACAAGCATCTCTTTCTCTTTATCTTCCTCTTCCTCTCCATATATCTCTCTCTTTGTCTGCTCGCCCGTAGGGTTTAATCCCAGGTACATAGCAGCCGTTCGCTCTAATTGCTCATTTATTTTGCAGTTCTGTGTTCGAATCACTTGCTCTATTGATTCAGATCTGATGTTAATGTCGAATTTGATTGTTTTATTTGTGCTCTCAGCGGATTTTGAAGATAGATCTCAGATCTGAATGGTTTCACAGTTTTATTTTTTTCCAAAACTGAAAAATGTTTAGTGTGGAGTAATTTTTAGTCGCACATTTTCGTTCTTTTCCTCTATTGGATCGATATCTACGCTTTGAAGTACTGATCGTACTTTCACAGTCGGTGATTTTGCAAACTTCTGTTCTTTGTTTTTGTTTTCGTTTTTTTCTGTTTCTTGATTTGGTTAGTTGAGCGCAGTCGAAATTGATAATCTGTTTTTCTTTTTGGGGAGTTTCTGGGATCAGGTAGTTCATTTGCTTTATATATATTCGAGTGCTTGTTGGTAATTCCTTACATCATCTTGTTGCATCGATTGCATTCTCGGGATTGGTAGATCTTATTGTTTTGTAAACTTGGCTTCCTGATTTGGAATAATAATAGTTTTAGTCTTTTAGATCTATGATATTTGGGAAGATTACTACTGCGCAAATTCTTTACTCGACATTTAGATCCGGAAGAGGGCGGGAGGGGTGCTGTAGACCTTAGCATTGAGCAGTTAGAGAAGGGGTTTAATCATCATTTCAACTTCTTCGTTTCATTTTTGTATCTAGTGTGATTGGTATCTACATCTAATCATCTGGATCTATTGACACTTTTCCTAGATTTTGGCCAAAAGGCTGAGGATGGAATTTTTTTGGGTCTTAAGTTGAGATGGAATGGCTGGCGGAAATGATGGATAGGATCACAATCCGCCTTTTGATTTGGGAGCTTGTCTTTCATTGACCAAATTCTATTTAGAATTTGAGATCTTTGACCATTTAAACTTTCAAATCTGCAGACCCAATTTTCAACTAGCTGACTGATTTTGCAATGCAGGATTTTTCATAAGTTGGTCATAAGATTTCTCTTTCTGTCTATTGCGTACACACCCAGACATGCTTAGCCACACATCTTTATTTTTTTAATCATTTAGATCTGTTCTCTCTCTCTGTCTCTCTCTCTCTCTCTCTATATATATATATATATATATATATATATATATACACACA
>JAOTRH010213773.1:0-10786 GCA_034768845.1 Heliamphora exappendiculata | reverse complement strand
GGCCAATTCAATTGTAATTGAATCTGCTATTGAAATCTGAATTTCAATGGCCAATGAAATTCACAGATTCCAACAGTTTTTTATGTACAACAATGCTTTAATGAGTATATTTAAGTGTCTTTTTTCATTTTATATGGCATATTATATTCATCAATAGCGCGTTATGTGGGACTTATTATATATTGAAATTGATATCACGTATGGTGTTACATCTTTTACAAAAAAAGTAAAAAAATTCACATGAAATAATATTCAATGTGATTATTATATCATACTAAATTCAATTAAGAAATGTGTATATATAAAACCTAACCAAATGAGGGGGGAGGCGGTGGTGCTCTCCTCTTCCTAGATCATTCGTTTTTCTCTCCTTCTTTTTTTGTCTTCTCTTTTTTTGATTTTTTTTATCCAGTGTTTTTGTCTTTTTTTTCGTATTTTTCTTTTTATCTCAGTTTTTGTTATTGGTAGTTTTTTTTTGTTTTCCTTTGTGCTTTGTTTTTTTTCTCTTATTTTGGTGACCGAGTAACTATCGTCTACTGGCAACAAAGTTGTTTTGATTTCACAAACATTTATTTTGCGGCGACGAATCTTGATGCCCTTGGTGGGAAAATGGAAGCACATCTTTGCTAGCATTTTCTTAGATTTGATTTTATATATGTTTATGGACCATAGTTTAACGTCATTTATTATATTTTATCATGCCGGGCGATCATTTTCGGTCAAAAAATGCCAACCTTATAAAACCAAGCGGGAGGCAATTGTTCTCTTAATAAAGTTTGTGGAGCAATAGCATATGAAACTGTTTTTTTTTTTTTTTGTTTTACGTAATATTGAGTCCTCCTATCGTAACAGTTTGGGTTTTTTTTGTGTGGAGGTTTGATGTCATTTTTTTGTGAACATTGTTTCTTTTCATTTTGTGAGGATTCTTTACTCTTTTTGGAGCTATTTTATTTTTGCCGATGTATATTTTTGTTTAGTTTATTGTTAGTCAAAAATATATTAAGGCGTAGTCCCTTTTTCTCATAAAAAAAAAAACCCTAACCAAATGACCAATATTTTCATCCCTCAACAACTTGTTTAAGTAATTTAGTTCTTTTAATAGTTGGCTCCACATGTCCAAAACTAGCCAATGATGCATTTACTTTGATAGTGCCATTATCTCTCAGCTAATATTTAACTCGACCACACTAGGAGTTTTTGGCTTCTTCACCAATTTCCCGAGTATAACCTTTCAACGACTAAAATCATTTTTAAAGAAATTACAAAAAACTAATTTTTGGAAATCATCCTATTTTTCTTATAAAAAATAAAAAAGTTAAATCAATTTTTAAACATCATATTTTTTCTCTCAGTTCCATCAAAACAAATTTTTGTTCCTCTTATCGTTTTATCCTTCCGAGGCTTGGCCTTATCCAATATAAAATATATCCATAGAGTTATTAAGGCCCCATTTTGAAATAATTATTTATTTATTTATTTTATTTAACTTATTTTATTGAAGAAATTACAGCTACCCCCTAAAATTTATTGAAAATACTAATAGGTTTCCTCACATTTTAGAAATTACATTGACATCCCATTTGTTTTATTTTTGTATTTCACTTTTTCCTTTCTATTAGTTATAAAAATAAAACAAAATTTGCTGACATCACCAAATATTTTATGTTTGTTTTCTATTTTACCCTTTGAACTTTCCTTCTATTTTGTCAAATGAATATTTGAACACAGACCTACATGAAATGTAAAACAAAACATAAATACAATTCTTCTCTTTTAGAGTAAAAGAGTTTGAGCATGATCACATGAATACATTCTACTCTCCCAATGCCATAATCTATAGAACAAGGCAACCATTTGAAAGCTTTTAAATCACTTATCCTACTTGTTGAGGCACACCATAAGAGAAACTTAAAAGAAAAATAACCAATTATGCATATAATTATCTCATTTTCAGGGTCGGTCCTCATTTGAAGGAAATAAAGCAACTCTTAATTTTTGCTTAAAAAATGGAGCCTCAAAATATATAATACCTTTTATTGTATTTTGTATAATATTAAAAAAATTAAAATTTCATTAAAAATAAGGGTCCAGTCCAAAAAAAAAATCAAATACAAACCAAAAACAATGAATGACAATGTTAAATAGATTGATAGTGTTGTCTATTGAAAAAGAACTGGTAGATAAGCGTGACTATGAAACATTAATTAGTAATTTTGCGGTAAAAAATGTCAGAAAGATAGTATTTAAGTGATTATTTGCTATTATTGGTTTAACTTGTTTATTTTATTGTGATATTATAACTTTTTATTTTGTTTGGTACTATTTTAGTTGTAATTTAATTATTGGTAAAATGTAAATTAGCATGACCGTTATATCCTATTAAATTTTTATAATAAATTTTTTTAAATTTATAAATATAAAAATATATAGGATATAGTGTTGTCGTGGTCTTAATGGGTATAACTTCCTAATTAATATATATATATATATATTAAATTTATTTTTATTGTAAAAATCGTCGAGTTTGTTATTAATGTAAAAAAATTAACCCAATATTTATAACTATGTGAATGAATTACATTTACTTATAAGTAAATAAATGATAAATATAATTTTACAAAATAGTTAAAAAAATATTTTTTGACCACACAATTAAAGATATCTGATGAATTTTATTTTTTGAAGTAACAAAATCGATGAATTATATACAATGAACGTATCCAATCAAAAAATATATTCAAAAATAATGTCTATTAAAAGGCACCCCAAATTCTTATTACTTGGCTAGAAAAAATAAAGGGTTTTTTGTTTTTTTTCTTATTGTTTGGGCTATCTTCTTTTAAGAGCTTTTTGGGTTAAAAGTAAAAAAAAAGGTCAATTGATTTGGCTTAACGCAGTTTTTTCTAAATATTTTCATATTTACTTATTTTTATAAAAAAATCAAAAAGCTAAAAAAAAACTAATCCAAACAACTCAGTTAATTAAAAGGTAAAATAGTAACAAAACTATATTATGTTAATGTTGTCATCCAATAACACGGACAAGGGGTATCAATGTAATTTTAAAACTTTGAGGGAACCTGTCAGTATTTACAATAAACTTATGGGGAGATTACTGTAAATTATCTTATTTTATTTTATTTTTTTGTTTTTAGTAAAGGTATTTTACTATTTACTCAAACCATTATAATTTTTTACTTTTTTTACAAAAGTATTTAAAAAATTTGATAAAAATATAAAAAATATTCAAAAGAAAAAACAAAAAATAAGCAAAATTTATGAAATTTAGCCCAAACATGACTTAATATTGAAGAAGTGGCTATTTTTATTTTTTTAGTAAGGGCCTGTTTGGTTTCACTTAAAATTTACTTTTTATTTTATAAAAAAGTCAACTTTTAAGTTATACAATTTGATTTTTTTAAAAAATTAACTATTTTTTTTCAAAAAAAAAAAAATCTATATATCTCAAACACCCAAATTTTTTTCAAAAATAAAAACCTTCCACTAGTACAGCTAGTTTGTGAGTTCCCTTAACCAAAAAAGTTAACAATTCTCACAAAAATAAAATAAAAATTATATTAATATTATAAATACTATAACTTAAAAATAAAAATTAAGAACATATTAGATATTTTAATAAAAAATAAAAAAATATAAAAACTTCTATAAAAAATATCCCAAACAAATTTAACCTTTTTTTTTATTTTTTCCCTATGAAAATTAGAACTCTTTAAAATTGATTTTTTTATACATTCCAAACAAGGCGCAAGTGTAAATTTTTAAGGGCATTAGACTCTCCCAATCTAGAGGTGAGCACCAAAATGACGATAATGCCATCAAAGATCAGAAAGCCGCCCAGCGAGCCAACATGTGCTGTTCTGTGATCTGCAAATACGTTTCGATTTTATATACATCCGTATACAGATGGTGTGTAGTGTGTACGTAGAGATTTATATATATAAATGAGAAAAGCCAAGTAAAATTTCCATATTTCTTCTACCTGTTCGATCCCCTCCCCACGTCTCTCTATGCAAGCGTAAAGAGAGAGAAACCCAGAAGTCGATCAATTTCTCTTTCTCCTCTTTCTGTTTTCTCTGTTCATCATCAACAAACCAAGAGCGAAACAACCCACGAAGAGCAAGCCGAAATAGCGAAGTTTGTTTCGTTTCAAAGCAGTAAATAATGCCTGCACAGAAGCGTCACTCTTCGTCAGAGAATCTTCTTAACGACGAGGACTCTCTGCAACAGCACTACCGTCGCAAGCAATCGCGGCGCGAGCGAGGAGCTGAAGGAGGAGGAGAGGCAGAGAAAGAGCGAGACGATGAAGAAGTGAAAGAAGAAGAAGACGAAGAAGAAGAAGAAGAAGAAGAGGAAGATGAAGAAGAGGAGGAAGAAGAAGAAGACGACCCAGATGGAGAGGGTAACGCATCGTGCTTGTTTATTGCTTCACGCGTGAAATGTGTATATATATACACATACACACGCATACTTACTTGTATGCATGAATTATTTGGTTATTTGAGCTGATCGATTGTGGGTTTGATTGATACTTCTTAGATTCCGATGGAAGCCGTTCCTCTGACGACCCTGCAAAACTACCTGAGTACTCTATCTTCTCTCTCTCTCTCTCTCTCTCTCTCTATATATATATATATATATATATATGTATGTTGTATATACTTGGATGTGCGTCGGTTGAATTGTGCTTGGGTTGCATGTTCTTGCTTTACTAGTTTCTTTCTTTGGCTATGCATTTGATTTGTGGTCAGGTCGAATGTATATGCTTCTCCCCCCTTTACGTTCAATCATCAATGTCTCCGCTTTCTCAGTTATTACGTCTAGATTTGTTTTTCTTACGATCATCTCTGAGCATATGCGTATATGGAATCAACATCTTGATATTTTGACTTTACTGCTGGTTTTCCTCGGGGTCTTGGAACGTGTTTGGCTGAATTTTGTTGTTAAGCCTTCGTTTGGTGTTATGCCAGTTTTTTTTTAGCTTTAGGCCAAACAAACAAAAAGTTTGTTTGGTAAAAAAATTACTTCCAAGTCACCATGCAGTGAGAAAGTTGTGATTTAGTAGTGAATTTTTTTGTAACTTTAAGCCAAAAGACAATACCTCGACATCAGGCCAGTTACCAAACATATCGGAAGTTTGCCTGGATGAGGTTGAATGCTGCTGCATTTTTGACATTTTTGATTCTTCTTGATCGAATGTGTAAAAGATTGTTGGATGTTGCAATTAAGTTAGCTCAGTCCTCAATACTTGCTGCTTTCTTGTACATCTTATGGATGTACTTTAAAATCGCATTATTGGCTGTGTTTATAAATTGTCAGGTTGTGCGGAATGCAAATTTATGTTTTTCTAGCTTCATATGGTTTTTGAAATATGCTCATTCTGCGTAATGTATTTAAAGTTTTCAAGTGAGTCGGTAGTTAAACAATTTTTTCTGTGGTGGTAGCAAATTGAAAATGTTAATATTGCAACCCACTGGCTTCAAAGAAAGAATCCTACTTGGATTGTTCTATTTCATGGTCTATCTGCGTAATGACAACAGCTAAAATTCTGCCTGTACATGAATGTGACTCTTTTCATGTGTGCTTGTTTCGTCTTGCAACTCTTTTTGTTAGGAAGTACGTCTTTTCTTTATTGGGGGTGTTTGGAAAAACTACTACTATTAACTTTTAGTTTTCTATTACTAATTTTAATTATAAGTTACAAGTTTTTTCAAACACTCAACTCTTCTGCTATAAGCAATAACTATTTTTTCTTCTATTTCAATTACAAGATATAATTTTGACAAAATACTCACAACTTCTACTATAAGCTACAATCTATAAATTATTAGTTTCAGCAATACCAAACACTACAATTCTCCCTTTACTCAATGCCCAATTTTCATCATCTCTGTTTTTATGCTTTATTTTTATCCATAGAATTTGTGGAGTTCGTGTGTTAACTAATTCTGGCTTTGTATTTCTGGTTTGACCTTGTTTCTATATTGGAAATGATGTCTTTTTTGTTATTGCTTTCATCATTCGATATCTCTATCTGGTGATTTATTCGTACAAGGTCCTTGCATGTTGCATTGTGATACTCAAATCATTAATAATGTTTGACTTTGCACCTTCTTGGTGATGTATGATTCATGTAGATGAGTGAAACCAGATTCATTGAGCTTAATGACTAGAACAGGACTTCTTTGAGTAACTTGAGTTGAGTGAGCATGTGTTAAGTCACGAATTGTTCCAAAAGCTCAAGTTATTAGGAAATGAGTCTAATAATATTTATCAAAGTATTCAACATTTTTCGTTACGTGCGATCTTGTCTCGTACGTGAAGAGACAAACAAATTGAATTGAATAGATGCATCAACACACATAGTGCACAATAACAAATATAACCGAGAAATACATATCACGAGGCTTGAACAATGGACCTCATGGAACTTGAGCTCTGATACCATGTTAAGACACCAATTGCCCCAAAAGCCTAAGCTATTAGGAATTGGGCCCAATAATATGGCCCTGTTTGGGATAATTGCTTATCTGCTTATTTTATTCAGCTTATTTTGTTTTTAGTGAACTTTTTAAAAATCGTTTAGCCAAACTATTATACTTTTCAACTCCTCTCATCGAGATGAACCAAAAAAGTAAATTTTTTGATTAAAATATATAAAAGTTAAGAAAAGATGAAAATAAGCCAAAATAAGCTAATAAGCCAAATCTTATTTTGCCTATTTTCGTTTTTAGTGAATTTTTTTGTCTTCTGATCAAAATATTTTACTTTCCTGGTTCATTTCATCGAGACGACTTGGAAAAGTAAAAATATTTAGTCAAAAGATAAGAAGAGCTCAGAAAAGACAAAAATAAACAAAATAATCGAAATTTAGCCCAAACAAAATTATCAAGCTATCCAACAGCTTGAGGATGTGCTTGTCAAAATGTCATTGGTGCCAATTTCATAGTTTTCCTTTGTCGAATTTTGTTCCGATATTGTACATTTTGCTCGGATAGAAACCCTTATTGTAGACCTATTTCAGAGGTGGTGACACAATTTGGGACATGTCTATGACCAACTTGGCTGGAATATTGTATGGCATTGTATTGGTTACACAGAAATTCTTTGTATGATTTTTCCATTTGTGGACCTGTGTACTAAGCATCCTTTTGCTACAAGGTTGTGGGTACACTTGGCATTAATTTATTTTTCTTATAAATTCTATTTTACCTTCGGAAAAGGATAATTGTTTTTATAAAAGAACCCTTAGAACATCTCTGCTAAAATGGCAATGCGAAAGCCAAATTTAAAATGCCTTAATTTGGCAAGCCTGATCTACTGGTGCAAATGTCATTTCTTCTATTTTCTCCACATAATACCAAATGGAAATGCTATTTGTGTCCCATTTGAGAGAAGAAGTGAGAAAGAGCCTTCCCAATTGCCAAACCTTGCGCAAGATTTGTTAATGTTCTAATTTGTCAAGAGCTTTGGTTGACCATTAGAGTTGGCTTTGAGAGAGATCTTGCGAAGTTTTGATTTTTGGCTGGTGTTTTTGCATGCCACTGGAGATGCTCTTTCAAGCTTATTCATGCATGAGGCAGCAAGTCTAGATTTGTCAAATATCTTAGTATTTGATTTGGTGTGGATACATCCTATTCAAAATTCTTTGAAGAGACTCAACTAGTCAGTTTAATATTCTAGCCTAGACTTTGATCTTTCGATTATCTTTTGTTTGATGTGATAATTCTTTTGCATGCCCTATCTAGTTGATTGCATGTTCCCTACTATTTATCTATATGACATTTTCTTGTATTTGAAGAGCAAGTACTTGGCATTGCTAGAGACGTGAATATAAATAATTTATATCAAGTTGGTATCTTGTTGTGTGCTCTTGGAAATCACCATACTACTGTGGCTCATATAGTATCTACTTCTCAATTGTTTTTTGTGTGATTATTTTGAGCTTCAATTAAGCATATAGTGGGTGATACGGACATGCAAGTAAGAAAAGGGTATATTAGGAATTTCATAGGGGGCTCACTTGATATATCAGGTAGTCAATTATTGGGTAAAGAATATGGTTAATATAAGGTATGGGGTACCATGTTGCTGTTCTAATGTATTTATATTTTAGTAGTTATCAACTATCGAGGGTATTACCTAATTTTAAGTTTTGCTTAATGTGCCTTTAGTATGGACCTATGGGTCTTAGTTTAGTTCTAATTTTATTATTGACCAATAGATGTGATCTTTATTAGTTCTAGAATGTTCTAAATGGTCGAAGTTTTTGGTCTCCTAGTTTGAAGGCTTATAGATTTATGAGAAGTGAAGCAACCTATATTGATGTAATGCATGTAACATGAGGGGTCGATTCTTTGAGAATTTCAGAACAGTTGTTTGATTTTCCTTGATATTTTCCTTTTGACCTCGGAATTAATGTCAGAAACCATTAAATAGTTGCTATCCAAAGAACTTTATTGACTAATCATTATTATAAGCAGGCTTATTCCACTCTCTTCCCTTTGAAAAATCTTAGAATTCTTTGTTCAATCCCGCAATTCCTTAATCCTGTTACCTAAGTGACTTGAAAAACCTATTGCAAACATAATTTTATGTAGCATCTGATGAGCCATTCGAAAGATTGATACTAAAATTGTTAATTGTGTTGTTAGAATTGTATTGGTATTCTTTTCTCGTTTTGTCTCTATTCTTCCTTAGCTTTTGTTTTTTTAAGGGGTTTTTGAGATGAAGCTCTGGAATGTAGTGTAAGGCATTATTATATGGTAAGTTTTCAAAAGGCCAACAAAAGGGCCTCAAAGGGGACAAATTGGTTAATTATTTTGAAGAGTCTTGCTCTCCCATCCCTCCTTTTTACCTTTTCTCTTCGTATCTCTCTCTTTTTTTATCTTCTTCTCTATCTTGTGCTTATGTTCTCATTCTTTTCCTATGCTCGTTATTTTTCTCTATCTTTGTCTTTTGTTATATGACAGTAGTTTAACATGTTTATTTGCTCGACACGTGTTCGAAAAAATTCTTGTAAAGGTCAGCCCACATCAGTTTGGTATCAAGATCTGATTTTAATACGCTACAAACGTCTGTTTAAACTTTAAGAATCTTGAAATTGAGATTGAGTTTTCTCAAGTAACAAGGGATTGAAGTAGCCTAGCTGATTTACGATTGACATAAAAAGTTGTCAATTGAGTCACTAGAATTGTATTTGAAATCACTTATGATTACGGTGTTTATTTTTGGCTTATATTTAAAATTTTAGGGTTTTTGGGATGAATCTTGTGGCTTAAGTTCTTACCATGTTGTTGGCTAGTTTCTTTGTTGATTTTGGTGAACGAGTCTCCAACCATTTTTTAGAACTCGAGAGGGCTATGGTAGGGGGACAATCTCTCTGTTTTCCTTTTCGATATTGCCATACAGGCGTTTCGTCGGTTGATTCAGAGAGCAGTATAGGGTGATTTGTTGTAGGAGTTTGAGGTTGGTAGAGTTCATAGGTGTCCTCCATCTATTTCCCATCTCCTCTTTGTCGACGTCACACTGGTTTTTGTTGGTTTTTGCAGGTATAGTGCCGAGTCAGCGGTTTTTGCGGGTATAGTGTCCCCCATGGTTGTTTGTGAGTTTAGTGTTTTACCACTTTGTATTCATGGTTATCATATGACTCGTCGATTTTCTTGAGGGCCTCCATCTATTTCCCATCTCCTATTTACTCAGGCCATTTTTATAGAGTTGAGAGTTTTACTTGCTCAATTTTAAATGCAAACCCTTGGTTGTGTCAGGCATTGTGTAAACTTGGCCAAATCAGAGACTATTTCGATTGGTAATGTTCCAAATATAGGAAGCCTCTATTTTAGGGTGCAAGATTGGAGCACTTCTAGATACCAATTTGGGACTTTTGTTGGAGACTTTCATTGGGGACAACTTTTGATGCTAAAGTTGTATGGGATGGGCTTTTGGAGAGATTTCAGAGCAGGTTGGCTGGGTTGAAACATTAGTACCTTTCCAATGAGGGTAAACACACTCTCATCACAAGCATTTTTAGTAGCCTCTTGACGTACTTTTTGTCTCTTCATACCATTTTGGGGCCCGTAGGCAGGAGGTTAGAGAAGCTGTAGAGATATTTTTATGGGAAGGAATTGGTGGCAGTGTTAGATACCATTTGGTGGATTAGAGTAATATTTGATCTCCTATGAATGAGGGGGTCTCGACATTAGGAGGTTAGCTACCTTTAATAATAAATCCCTATTGGGAAAGTGGTTGTGAAGATTTTTCTATGAAGAGGAATAGATTTTGGAGTAAAGTTTTAGAGGGCAAGTGTGGTTTTTGAGAGGGGGTTAATGCACCCGCCAAGTGCCTACATCTCATGGTAGAAGCTTGTGGAAGGGTATTAGTAAGGTTTCAGATGAATTTTCTAAGCACGTCTTCTCTGAGATAGGGATCATAGATAGGGTGCAGTTTTGGTTGGATATTTGGTGCAATAACAAAGCATTTTGTAGGTCCTTGATTTTTTTGCATTGGCTACAAATGGATGGGCTGCAGGTTGCAGGCTGCAGTTGCAAATTATGCTTGGAGGAACTCTGCTCTCCGCTTTTGGGATATTGGGCTGAGAAGGGAGGTGCAGGGCTGAGGATTGGATCAACATTTAGTCTTTCTTGGGATTCTGTGTGATCACAATAAAATGGGTGGATTCTATTAGATGGAGAGGATAATGTGCGGGGACATTTAGTGTCAAGCCGTTTTATACATTCCTATTGAGTAATAAAGAGGCATCCTTTTTGTTT
>JAOTRH010213712.1:0-10790 GCA_034768845.1 Heliamphora exappendiculata | reverse complement strand
TCCCCGCGTGGACATAACTCTATACGAAAGCAACATAACAGGATAAGAATCCATACAACATGTTATTGCTAACGTAAGACAGATAAGCATGCTAACAGATAGCCACTTAATATCATGTCACCACATCTCACATACCGAGGAGAACCAACAAGAAGGACTTGCCACTCTGGACAACCTACTCAGATTCTTAGCTAGAAATCACGTCCGCAAAACGTGTCTCTAACATGGCTCCCAAGTATGTTAACCCAAATGACCGAAGGCAATACTAATCAATCCTAAGGTTCAACCTCCATACTCACATGTACACCACAAGCTATCATGCTAGGTTAGAAAAATGCTGTAACACTTGCAATCAAGCATACATACATCCTCACAAGGTGATGTACCCTTTTTTCCCATGGCCCATAGGTATCCGAACCCAGATCTCTGATACCAAGTTGTCACGCCCCGGACACCATGGTCACGCGAAAGCCCACCAAAACACCCATTTAGACAAAATTAGATTTTACAGTTGGAAATCAAAATATAGCAGTTGGATAAAAGATTTTCCAAGTTCAACTCTTATAAACAATAAACAAGCATTTTCATATATGAATAAGCATATCGCCCACGGGCGTACAAAACCAGCCATCACAGGCGTTACATGTAAAAGTACATGTACAAAAATAGGAAAAACTACAGCAAGTCTTCCATCACCTCTGCAACTAGGTCAACTCATCATGTTCACCTGAAAATATTTTTACAGCAAAATTTCACACCGTGAGCCGAAACCCAATAGAAAATAGACTGTAAAGCTGTAATACAGGTCATGCAATCGTATGGTGGGAGATAACTCGACCACAGCACCCAAAAAGGTTTTCCATCTCAAAAATCACACGTTTTTCATCCTTAAAACTATGCATATCATTCTAACAGATATCATGTCGCAGTTAAGGGAAAGCCGTAACAAAACAGTATTCTCCAGTCAGACACACAACAGAGGAGACAAGATAAAATGAGATTCTATGTACCGACTCTGTCAACTCAAGACGAAGGCAATAAGTATAGACTCATGTCCATTACCCTAATCCTGAACCACATAAGGCCTGCTAGGTAATGACAAGTTCTATACGATGTCACAACAACATAACCACTCAAGGGATAACCTGCTTCTTTACAAATTGCTGCGACCGATGGACGAAGCATAACCATACCACGACTCGCTTCTTTACGAATTTCTACGATCGATGGACGAAGTTAACCAATACCACGTTTACGGGGATTAACCCGAGGGACCATAGCGAACCAACTCTGCACCCATTTTTGGACTTTCACCAAGAAGCAATGAAAGTCCAACTCAACTCACATCTACTGACACGGTACATCTATGGATAACATTTTAAACCCAACCCGCAAACAGATATACGGCACATGTATATAAAAGGGTTCCCATCCACGAACCATGGAGATCAAACAATATATGTCAAAACATATTTTCACCAAAAAATTTTAGAAGTTGAGACTCAACCCTAAGGGTTAGCTCTAAACCTTCGACAAAACACATTTTTTTTTCGAAGTTTTCATCAAAACTCCTTTTTCGAACCCCACTCCTTTAAAACCAACATCCGAAAAGTGAGATCTCACAAATCCATCGCTTTAAAACCACCCGAGGAAAGTCAAAACCATATGAAACAACACCAAAGCCCCAACACAGGACCCCAGTCGATTGGCCCAAGCCCCCAGCCGACTGAAAAACTATCTGGAAAAAAAGAAACAAGACCGAGACAATTTTAGCTGACTGACCTCCCAGGTCCAGTCGATTGAACTCATGAGTTCAATCGACTAGACCTTCAATCGACTGAACTCACCCAGAAAGTGTTTTTGAGCTACAATTTTTGCATGTTTTTGCTTTCAAACCTCAAATCAAGCCTCTAAACTACTGTTTTTGATATTTACAAGCATCCCCTAGCTTAGGACTATCATAAAACCTCGAAAGAAAACTCCCGAAACAAAATTTCATCTAACCAAAACGCCAAAAAATAGTTTTAACCCAAAATTGGATTTACAACATAAATTACATTAATGCATTTTTAAACGGTAGAAACACGAAGGATTACACGTAGTACCCTCTAACAGTTAAACAGTCTAAGATCCTACTTTGGTGAGTTAAAAACTCGATGTCTCGATCCACGGGCAAAATCGAGCTCTGTCAGAATAAAATTCTGACTCGATGGATGCGTAGACCACCGTGCTAATACTAAGGAACAGCAGTTGATTTGTCAAAAATCAAGTCCCGGGCTCCTGAGAAGTTAAAGAGAAGGCAGAGAGAAAACTGGAGGAAACTTATGAGTTAAGTTTTGAAAATATCTTTTTGAAAATATCTTACTCCATATATTTATAAGCCTCCAAAATATATTTTTTTTAATTTTTGAAATTCACACGGCAACTCCCTACAATCCCAGGAACCAACCCCGCTTGCTCAGATAAACTTCAACATGCATCAAAACGAGTAAATCACACATCATAGGGATATATATGCAAAACACATCATATATATATAAGTCTCAAAAAGAGATGGGTTCGGGTGTCACAATCGTCTACAAGAAAATTCTCTCTCCTTCCATCCAAAGAAAGGGAAAAAGGCAAACAAGAAACCATGACCCAACCTCAGCGTACTCCCAGTACTCATCAAAACTCGGTCCCCAAAGAACCCTGTAAACCTTACCTTGAAGCCACGTTGACCACAGTCAAACAGCTGTTGTCAACTACGATCACAGTCCTCAAACCATTCGCTACACCAAGCTTTTAACACTTCGATGTCATTCACACCTCATAGAACTACGAACTCGTCACCAGCCATACACAGAAACACACGACAACCTTCTCATCGCGCCTAAACCTCTCTTCACAAGGTCGCGCTTACTCACCTAACTCCTGCTAGGCAAATCACAGCCACGTCATAACCTCGAACCCACTATCCAACACTCACATAGATAACATACGGCGTCAAAGAAGAAACCCAATCTTGAGATCTTTCATCCCACAACCATATGACACCTTCCACACTTCGTTCCCATGGGCAAACAACCCATCTTTGAACCTAAGGTGGAAGACGAACAACTTTCATACACTGTCTCAACAGTGACCAACCACATGCATCCAACACGATTCTCAAACATGAACCCCTAATCACTAGGGTGATGACCAAACCACAAACCTGCATTCCCGTAGGAATCTCATGGGACTGATACTCGTCACATGATGGAATCTGAATCTGAATCCTTACACATTCCAATACCGTCGCAACCCATGCTCTTCCCAGCATATCTACTACTCATACTTAGTCCCATATCCTTGAGCACACACACTCGGAACTCAATTCTCAAACCTCAAAAGGTATACAACGTCTAAGGTCAACAGAACCACTAGAACTACCAATAACATCCCGACTACTAGGGATTATCTCCAGAACCACACGTTCTGCTATCTCAACACACACACAGCCAAGGATTATTACGCTCCCATCCACTATGTTCTCGTCCATACTCCATCCTGAGTACACGGCTTATGACATAGCATGGCTCACGACGTACCTAATTCATCACACGGCCAAAATCACGTACATCAACCTTACTCGAAAGGGATTATCATGACCCACAGATCTATCCACCAATCTAGTCAGAACAACTGATTCCCATGGTTTTTGACACCCCATTGCCCCCACTCACAAGGCCATCCATAACACATCTACAACTTCTGGTAACTTACTCTCAAGAGAAGCCAACTACCCAAGGAAAAGCCATCAGCCATGCTTTGACTATACTTGAACAAAACTCTACTCAAACACTCAACGATTTGCCAACCGAGACCAACCACACACGACTGAACCCAACTCACTATGAGTTCCACAACATACCAGGCGATCAACGCTCAACTCATAACCGTATCTTTGCAACTGATAACAACCGAGTCGCACATCCAAGACCCAAACCATGGTCTCGTCGCCTCTAAGGGTCTACAGGTTAAGGTCGATCTATCATATTATTTCTAACACATACCACATAATCATGCAGACACAACACTGTTACCGAGGAGAACCGACAAGAATGACGCGTCACTTTGGATAACCTACTTAGATTTCTTGCTAAACATCATGTCCATGAAACGCGGTTCTAACTTGGCTTCCAAGTCTGTTAATCCAAATACCCGAAGGCAAGACTAATCAATCCTAAAGTCCAACCTACATGCTCACATATACACGACATCAACATGCTCGTGTTCCACACACAGGCAACTAAGCACGCACACATCCTCACAAGGTGATGCACCCTCTTCCCACGGCTCTTAGGTATTCGAACCCAGAGCTCTGATACTAAGTTGTCATGCCCCATAACCTAGGGTCACGTGAAAATTCACCAAACACCAGTTTTATGAAAATATAAGTTTTTATACATTTAAATCCACCAGTTGAAACCAATGGAATACCCAACAAAGGATCTCTCATAAATAAATAACATACAGTTCCAACATGCATACAGTATATCGCCTTATGGCGTACAAATCCTGCCTTCAGGAACAGGCATACCAAAAAAGAAAACTATAGCAGAATTTCACCACCGCGGGCATCACCAGAGCTACTCATGATCATCATCCATAGCATCACCTGAAAATGATTTTACAAAAAATCCCACCCGTGAGCCGAAACCCAATAGAAACAGACAATAAAACTGTAAAGTAGGAAATATGCAATCGTATAGAGTGGGAGCGTACTCAACCACAAAATCAAAAGGTTTTTCATCCAAAATCCTCAAGTTTTCCCATCAGACCACACCAGTCTCCCAAAACAATTTTATTAACATGAAACTTGTTTTCATTCTTAAAACCATGTGTTGCAAATAATGCAAATAAACCGCCACAGTTAAGAAAAAATAATAACCAAAATATCGTTCCCTCACGGAATATACAATAGTGGAACCGGAAGAAGAATATGATCCTATGTACCGACTCCGTCACAAGACAGAGGTAATAACTATAGAACCCTGTCGATTATCTAATCCCCATACATCACGGGACCAGTTAGATAAACACAAGTTCTATACGGAGCACCATAACGTAACCACTCAATTTACGGGCGACAACCCGAGGGTACAGAGCACCAAACTCAATTTACAGGGATTAACCCAAAAATACAGAGCACCTACGCTGCGCACGTTTTCGAACTTACACCGAGGGAAACTCGTGCCAAATACCCTTCATCCCGGTACATCTAGATAATCTTCTAAAAATCGAACTGTAGCTTAACTACAAAAATATTTCACAAATATACATCATACATGTATAAGGATTCATCCATCAACATGGAAATCAAACAAAATATTTTTACAATATTTTTTTCCATTTTTAACAAAACGTTTCAAAACTTAAGACTCAACCCCAAATGCGAGCTCCAAACCTCCAAAACACCAAGTGTTCTGATTTTTATCAAAATTCACCATTTTTAAGAGCACCCTTTGAAAATCATATGTCCACATGTCATAAGCCGTACTAAACTAAGAAAAGCGAAAAATATGCTTTTTACCCAAAAAATAAGGTTTAAACACAAATATGACATTTGATGCATTTTCTACCGATGAAAAAGCATACAATTACATATAACACCCTAATACAGCAGTAGGATCTAGAATCCTACCTTGGCGAGTCAAAACTCAAAGCCTGAACAAGAATCTGATCGGTCGAACACGAAGCTAGCAGCGTGAATAGCAGGGATCCACAAGCTAATCGTCGAAAACTAGGCTCAAGCAACTCAAAAATGTAGAGAAAAGGTAGAGGAAAAGAAAAAACATGCTTTTCCCAAACGTTTCAGCCCACTGGAATACTTATAGGCTAAAAAAAAAGGCAGTTCAATATACTGAAGAGGCCACTTTAGTCGACTAAAGCTCCTCGAAAAGCGTACCACCGCCCAGTTCAGTTGACCGAACCCCCTAGTTAAGTCAACCGAACTCAAGAAAAATAGTTCAATCAACTGGACCAAACCCTCCAGTCAACCGAACTCAAGGGTCACAACCTATTGTTCTTCAGTACCGAACTGCTGGTTCAAGCCTACTATTTTGGTCTCGATTTTTCTGTCCAAAGGCCAAACAAAACAAGCTTAAACAAGGTCCGAGAAAACGTAAAACACATCTATACATTCTGTTCTACAACTCTAAAGCATAAACCAAGCATTAATAATATACATAACACGAAGGAAACATGTCATCGTTTATATATATCAAAAATAAAATGATACAGGGTCTCACATGGCGTCTGGCAGAACAAGGAGCACAATGCGAGAGTTTTTTTCTACCGTTGGATGGGATTAGTTTTAATGGGAGCCTCATTTTTACCATTGATGTAAAATATGTATGAGACATTTTTCACCCTTATTTTTTTAATCATTGGTGTAAAATATGTAGGAGACATTTTTCTATAAGACATTTTTCACCCTTGTTTTATTATATAACTAGGAATTGACTCGTGCCTAAAAGCACTTTCATCATTTTTTTTAGATTACTCGTGCATTTTAATAATTTTCTTAAAGCAGTAAAAAAGCAAAATAAAGAAATTTGGGGGAGAATGATGCCTTAGATGATTAACCAATAAAAGGGAGGTGTTTTTTTTATAAATAATAATAATAATAATAAAAAACAACTTACATGATCTCCCATCCTAATGGTGTCCATGATTTTGTACTCTGCAAGCCAATCATGTGACATTAACTGTACCTAACAAATATTTGCCCCTATTATTTTAAAAAATCAGTCACACCCAAAATAAATAAATAAACAACAGTAAATATTCATAACAAAAAAAAGAGCCATAGTTAGGAAAGAAGAGCACTTTCAAAGAGCCACGAGAGGAATGATTATGCCAAATTTAACAATTACGCCAACATCTTTCATAATTAAATAAAATTAACGATGAGCTGGAAAAAGAAGTTCAATGCTTAAGACATTAATTTTCTAATGGACAAGAACTTTACCAGATGAATAAAAAATGAATACAAAATAAAGAAAAGAAAAGGAAATTTGACATCTAAAATAAATTAAGTTTGCCAATAACGAAAACAATAATTTTTAACTAAATTTCTACCCTTTTATTCCTCTAAAGCATCTAAGAAGTAAAAAAAATGAATGAAAATTAAAATAATAAAAAAAGAGTATACATTTTGTTGACTCTTTTATTCCTTTGAAGGATATCATTCAACCCAGATGAAATTATGGATTTCACTTTAATGTGTAATTCTTTAAGTTCTAAATTCTACAGGAATACAATCAAAAAATTGGTTTAGATTAATACACATGGATTGTAAAGCCATTAAACAACCTCAGTGCAAAAAATAAAAATAAAAACTCATTTGTCAAACAAATGAAGATGTCGCATATGTCTGCAAATAACTCATATAACTTGCTAGTGCTAGTTTCAGAAAATATAAAAATTTAGATACCCACTTTGGATTAATAAAATAAAATAAAAATAGTTTATGGCACAAATAACCTATTGTAAGATCTCATTCAATTATTTGACAAACCCAAACCTACAAATACGCATAGATTATAAAACTACTAAACGACTATCTTCAACACCCAAACAAATATGAGATTTTGAAAGTCAAATATGAGGTTTTGAAATGAAATCCATTAACGGCGCGATTAAAAAGAAATTAGATTTTAAAAATCAGATATGAGAGTTGAATAGCTAAAAGAGAGAGTACCTAGAATGGCAGCGGAAGTACGATGGCGATTCGACAGCGTCGCTACGATGGTTTAAAAATGGTGCGATGATGAAGGAATGATGGTGGCGCAATGGTACGGCATTGGCGTGTGAAGGTGGCAGTGCGGTGTTGGCTTGTGAGGGTGGTGGCGTGGCGTTGGCATGCTGATGCGCATGCTGAGGCACAAAGACGACGGCATTTGCGTTGCAGATAGTCGTTCACGGATAGTTGTTGTGGGGATAGAGAGAGAAAGAGAGAGAGAGAATTCTCAAATTGGGTCAGGATTTTGAAACTGAGAAAGAGGCGGTGGCGTTTGGCTGAACAAAGAGCACAATGCGAGAGATTTTTTTCACCGTTGGATGAGATTAGTTTGGACTAGAGAGTTCTTTTTCTAGGACAAAGAGCACAATGCGAGAGTTCTTTTTCTAGAAGACATTTTTCTCCCTTGTTTTTTTAACCATTGATGTAAAATATGTATGAGACGTTTTTCACCCTTGTTTTATTATATTGATATGTAGGAGACATTTTTTACCATTATTTTTTTGACCATTGATGTAAAATATGAAAGAAACATATTTCTATGCATTTTTCTTCCTTGTTTTTTTAACCGTTTTATGTAAAATATGTAAGAGACATTTTTCACCCTTATTTTATTATATAGATATGTAGGAGACATTTTTCACCATTATTTTTTTAACCATTGATATAAAATATGTAAGAAATATTTTTCTAGAAGACATTTTTCACCCTTGTTTTTTTAACCATTGATATAAAATATGTTGGAGACATTTTTCACCATTATTTTTTTAACTATTGATGTAAAATATGAAAGAAACATTTTTCTAGAAGACATTTTTCTCCCTTGTTTGTTTAACCCTTGATATAAAATATGTATGAGACATTTTTCACTCTTATTTTATTATATAGATATGTAGGAGACATTTTTCGCCGTTGTTTTTTTAACGATTGATGTAAAATATGTAAACAATATTTTTCTAGAAGACATTTTTTGTAACGTCCCGATCCCATGAACCCATGGACACAACTCAAATTATCCCACATGAAAGCTATCAACAATGACTTTCTTAATAACAACACTTTATGTAATGATTGTAATTTTTTTTTATTCACTCACTTCTAAATTAGGGTAATTTTATATTTTTAGGTGTCTTGGGACATCATGGGAGAAGATGGTTAAAATAAAAATAATAATCATATTAAAGTTAAATATAAAGTTTAAAAAAAAAACTTTGTATATCGATCGGATGGTAAACGAAGTCCGTTGTCTGCGAAATTTTAACTGTGTTTTCTAAGCACGTCATTCCAGGTATTTATCGGTGTCGGTCGTTGATAAGTTAGATATAAACTCTGTTTGGCTTAATAAGTAGCTTTTTAGTATTAAAAATAGTTTATTTCTATATTTTTTTATGCATCAGAATTTAATTTTAGGTTTATTTTAATTCAATAATAATCCTAAAATAATAGTACAGAATGGATGTTAAAAAGTAAGTTTAAATCATTATTGTGATAAATTTTAGTTAAATATCATCTTAAAATAACAATTGGAAAAAAAAAAATTTCATGCCCAGCAACACTCACCCAACCCCTCCCCATTCTCTTTTTATTTCTTTTATTTTCTTAGGTCACCACACAGCGCCGCACCCTTTTCCCCCCGTTTCCCTGATGCTGCTTTCCCATCCCAATTCCTTGATTGCACTCATTCCACCCATTCTTTTTCCCTTCCTCCCACCCACAGCCGCCACCTCATTCTTCTTCATACCGTGTTTGAGAGTTGGTTTATTGGAACTCTAAGGTTTTTACATCATTATCCGCTATTGCTAAATCTGGAAGCTTTTTAGGGTTTTCTAAACTCCTCTCCTTCAAGCCATTAAAGGTAGGGGTTTTTATTTATTTTTGGCTTATAGATAAAATGTATGATTGTGATTAATATTTTCATTGTTGTTGAATTGGTGTTTTTGCATGAAAATGAATTACTTAGACTTTATTATTATTATTTTGATACCATAATTACTTGAAGTATCTACAAATGTGTAAAATTTTATATATGCCATTTTCATTGAAATATGTAGTTTTATGCAGAAAGTTTGAATTGAGTATATTCTTGGTATGAATATCTTGAATTGATAAAAAAGTTAATTATTTTTTTTAGAAAAAGTCTAAGACACTTAATGAAAAGTAAAATCGTTTTCGGAATGACCTTAAAGAATTGTGGTTGGCATCTAAAGTAGTGAGTTAGACAGTTTTATTTACAAGTTCTAGGCTTACTGCGCATGTGGGTTCTTATACCCGGGAGGTTAATGCCTCGAAGTAGGTCGTCACGACTCACTAGTACAATGGAGTGCCTAGGTGTATTGGGTTACGGTGCACTTCTACTAGGACACATAGGCCTAGTGGTAAGGGATGGTTGTCTACTCTCTTAGGTATGTCATACTCCTCATAGGCAGTTAACATGGATTGATTGAAAGTTTTATGTAATAAAAAATCAAAATTTGTTAAAGATTTGTGGATCTAATGAAATGTGACTTTACATACTTTTATTTTGTTTCAGCTGGATTAGATTATATCTATCTTCTTTCATACTTACATTGGTTGGTTATTGATAAACTCCGACCCCTCTGATTTGTTCATGTGTTTGGACATTTCAAGTTATGCTGTACCTCATGAGTAGTTGCATTTCTGGGATTTCTGTCGAGAACTATTTGAATTCTGTTGGAAATTATTTGAATATTAATAATGTAGTCATATTAGTGTTTTGGTGACTTTTGTTTCATTTTCTTTGGCATAGACTATTATTTCATTTTTTTATTGTTTCGTAGCAGTAGTTTATATTAAAATATTTGGATATTTTAATTTGGAAATTATGTGTGTATGAAAAGTTATGATGGATAGGCTATAATTTACTTTCAATTGTGGTTTTGTTATTTATACACTATGATTGCATTTATTACAGTTTTTTTTATAAATAATTAAAATTATTGAATTATCCGAAAAATAGGGAAGACCTTGCCATTTTTTTTAAAATTTAACACTTGGTATATAT
>JAOTRH010213691.1:0-10790 GCA_034768845.1 Heliamphora exappendiculata | reverse complement strand
TTTAATAACAGGAGCTCAATGCAAGAAGGTCTTGAGATTATGGGTCAGAGTGCAATTATAGTTCTTTAGTGGTGTGACCTGTAATTCAGTATTTTATAAAAATTGCAAAAACTGCTGCGTCTTTCCATAATTGCAGAAACCGCTCGTAGGTATCTGTGTTCCACTGGAAGTCTAACTCATAATTACTCCCCAGGTCCCTGCTGTAGCCCTATATGCGGGTAGGCTGAAGCAGTTTGAGATTGATAGAATTAATAGTTCAGATATCTCATATATTATTATGATATTATTTTTATCTTTCAAAACTTAAATATATCGGGGTTCTGCCGGTATGAGTTCTCAGAGGATCGTAACCCACACTACGTTCGATGATCGCGTAAGGGAATACAGTAGAAGATATAATTGGAGCTTCAACTCGGAATCGAGTCATAGTTGAAGATTAGAACTACAAAAGGTATTCTTTTTAATTAACTTTGGTTGCACGGATTTTATTTTGATCATTCTCCGTCAAAAGTTTTATCTGGAGCCTGTTTCGGCATTTGCTCGTCCAGTTAATTATTTATCGAAAATCATTTTACGAAAACAAAGATCTTGACAGTTTTGCCTCCAACAAATACAACTCAACCAACAAGAGAACCAATAGACTAGAGGCTCGCCTTTCTGAGAGAAAAAGGAGTATTCGTTGATGATTGGTGGTACGCCCAAATTCGTAAACTCAAATATATGTTAGTTAGACTTGTTGTATTATCTCGGGAAAAGATACGCTTGAAGAACAAAGGATTTTAGGTTAGCTCCAGTCAGATAAACTCCCGCGTCATGGATAGGTAACGTGACCTTTGAAAATCGTGTAATTATTGATCTAGGATGCTAATAAGACAAAATAACAATAGCTCAAAGTGATAAATGTATCAACCCGACCTTATCCACACCCTCAATAACGAACAACTCAAGGACATAACTTCGGAGAGAAGAAATGCAAGTAATAATCCATGCCTTTTGCACGAAATTTCGAGGACGAAATTTATTTAAGGGGGGTAGATTGTAACACCCCGGTCCGGACTCTAGTATTAACCACCTAGATTATAACAACCCAGCTTAAACCCTAGTATTAGCGACAGATAGACGATGAGAACTTAGGTCATTACATAAATAAAAGAGACCATAACCAGCCCAAAAACCTAATTTGACCCAAAAATTCTAAAAGACACCAAATACTCAGAGAAAAAGTCATAATACTCAGAAACATCTCGAGACAACTTAAATTAAGTAAATAACATAAAATATAAAAATTAAAAATTAAAATTTTTTCGTAATTATAGTAAAATGACCATTTTACCCATAGTATAGTAAAAAGTCTTAAAAATCTAGAATTTGACACATGAGCACCAAAAATTAGATATTTATATACAATTAATTAATAAAATACAAAATAACAATAAAAGTGACCAAAATGCCCTTGCATGGCTGGCCACCTAGGAATTTGTGCCCAAAAAGCTACTTTTTGCCTTTTTAAGCTTAAAAATAAAAAAAAGATGTATAAATTAAGCATTATTTTGACCTAATACTTTTTATGCAAGTAATATACATACTAATATAATAATATAGGTCAACAAAAGTAAATAAATAATTATTTAAAATCTCTATACAATAAATAAGTCAAAAAGTCAATTCTAGTTAAACTAAATTAATTTAGCTTAAAAGTCTACACTTATTTATTTAATTTCTATTAAAATTATAATAAATCATGAAAAGACTAAATTAATTACAAATACATTAATATAATAGATTTTAGTAGGTTTAGGTGCATAAAATTAATATTTTATGCATTCATATACACAAAATGCACCAAAATACAAATTAAAAACTCAAATTAATTAACAATAAGCTTGTTAGTCTCCCAAACACTGCAGAGCTAAATGTATATCTGCCCCCAAACTGATTTTGTAAGCCTCAAGCTCATCTCACCTCCCATGAAACCAATGAGGATCCAAGAAAATTCAAAATTTAAATTAAAACAATAATTACATGCCATTATAAATTTTTCCTATAAAAATAAGGCCTTAGCCCCACCCATTCTCCTTCATATTTTGGCTGAGAGTGAGAGAGAGAGACCAAAAAGTTTTTTAAGTATTCTCTAGGGAAGAAGGAAAGAAGAAGAGAGAAGAAAAAAAGAAAGAGGAGGAAATGATCAAAGAAGAAGCATTGAAGCCAAGTCCATTTCCTCTTCACCCATTTGAGCATCAAATAAGGTAAGAAACTCCTTCAAACCCTCTGATATTCTCTCTTAAGATACTTCTCAATCCACGTATATAATAAACCCTAAGAAAATAAAACAAAGAATGAGTCAAAAAGGCGTCATAAGAGTAGAACATGGGCTGCTTGTGTAAGATTGAGTTTTGTATGAGCTTGCATGTATATGTTTTTAAGTTTTATAGCTTGTGTGTATTCTGGAGTTCTAGTTTATGTGAGTTTACCACATGCATGCTAGAAAACATGTCAAAAATGTACACAACATAGGCTAAGCAATTAAAACCCTAAGTAGCCTGATTTTCTAGACTTACTTTCTGCCACCAACTTTAGAACACCATAATTAAATGTCGAAAAATGGTATGAAAGTAATTTTTGTGTCCAGATCTATATGTTTGAGTTATCTTTCATACAAAATTAGTTTGAAGTGATTTTGTTTAGTAGAACTCCAGATATCTCGTTTTTCCGTAGAGTATTAGATCTTGACCACTCTGAATTACAGACCTAACAACCCTTAGTTAGAGTGAGAACTGAGTTTAGGTCAAAACATAAAACTTGTAGAGAATACATTTATCTTTCTATCCACCAAAAATGACCCAAAACTATGAAGTCTTGATGGGTCAAAATACTTCCCAAATTTTGTTAAGGTTTAGTGACTGACAGACCTCTCTGTCACATCTTATTGTGAGACTTAAAACATAACTTTTTAGAAGCCAAATTCAAGAGTGGTAAACATAGAAAATGTAGCTAACATATTAAACTAATTAATGAGCAACAATTTGTCCAAAATACCCTCGGATGATACCCCAAAGGTTTTGAACACTTTCTGTTAAAAACACACTCTTGCAGACCATTTTAAAGCCGACTGAACCTTTTTTATAAATTGGCCAAATTCTCAAACATTTTTCAAATAACTTGTCCTAATGCAAAACATGAAACTTATAGGGGACATCTTAAACCAAAACCCACAAAAAATCAGAGCCATAGCCCTTGAATTGATGCCCTAAAACAATGGCCAACAGAAGCTTAATTCCTATGTATTTCTCTGTAAATTGCTAAACTATTTTTACTTAAATAAAATAAATGACCCCGTGCCTTAGGCGAAAATAATAAGTTCCTAAGGCAGCAATAACAATAAGTCATATCATGGCGATGACAATAAGTCCCTGAGGCGAAAATAATGATAATAAGTCCATACAAGTAATAGAAATAAGTCCTAAAGTGGAACTCCTATTTTTATTTTCGGATACAAGTCGGGTTGGGCATCTGCGCTGCATTCATCTGCATCACACACTCACATGACTGTTCTACTTTTTACTATCCTGTTGCAAATGATAATTTGCCTATATCTCTGCTCCCTTAACTTTGCATTGGGTATTATATGATATGTATTGTAAAATATTTTGTCGTGAGTTTGTTAGACGGTTTAGGAAATTTGCTTATGGGCTCCTGCTCTTGGCATTCGTGCCACGGGTAAAGAAGAAGAATGGTTTGTGGAAGGTACGTTCGTAGGAGAAAAAGACATCGAGGAGTAGGGAGAGAGGCAGGAGTTGGTTAACCTCAACAGTACCGCTTGAAGACGGAGGATATTTACTTTTTGATCTTTTTGTTCAGTTTTCCACGGACATAATGTAACTTTTGTTAAGTTTTGTAGATGACTGTAATTATTAAGTATTTCGAATAAATTCTGAATCGTTAATGATGTAGTAACTATCTTATGTATCTATGAATGTTTGGCTAGAATATGTCCTTTATTTATAGTTACACATGTCCCGACATGCCCGAGAAATGGGGTGTCACATACCCTCAGACCGAGAAGTGGAGTTTATGATTGACCTCTACTTAGGCATGACACCCATAACTATTCCTCCTTATAGAATGTCGCCTACTGAGTTACTAAAATTAAAGGAACAATTGCAGGAATTATTAGACAATGGTTTTATTAGACATAGTGTCTCACCATGGAGAGCACACATGTTGTTCGTGAGGAAGAAAGATGGATCTCTAAGGATGTGTATTGACTATCGACAATTGAATAGAGTGACCGTCAAGAACAAGTTTCCTTTGTCTAGGATAGATGACCTGTTCGGCTAGTTGCAACGAGCCAAAGTGCTCTCAAAGATTGATTTGAGGTCAAGATATCATCAATTGAAAGTACGAGTGTCAGATATACCCTAGAATGCTTTTAGGACTCGTTACGGGCATTATGAATTTGTTGTGATGCCATTCGGATTAAAAAATGCGTCTATCGTGTTATGGATTTGATGAATCAGGTGTTTAGGAGTTTTATTGACCAGTTTGTAATTGTGTTAATAGACGACAATCTGATATATTCTCATAGTGAGGAAAAATACAAGGATCATTTGAGAATTTCTTTGCAAACCCTGAGGAACCACAAACTGTATGCAAAGTTTGGTAAGTGTGAGTTTTGGTTGGATCGAGTAGCTTTTCTAGGTCATGTTATATCCGGAGAGGGAATTCAAGTGAACCCAACAAAAGTTGAAGCGGTAGTCAATTGGATAAGACCAACTAGTGTGATAGAGTTACGTAGCTTTTTGAAGTTAGCTGGTTACTACCGGCGTTTTATTAGGAACTTTTTCGTAATTGCAAAACATTTGACTCAGTTGACTCAGAAGAATGTGGAGTTTGAGTGGTCCAATCAATGTGAACGAAGTTTCCAAGAGTTAAAGTCTAAACTAGTGTCAGCGTCTATGCTTACCATTCCGTTAGGCAATGAGGGTTTTGTCGTTTATAGTGACTCGTCACACCAAGGTTTGGGTTATGTTCTGATGCAACACGAAAAAGTCATTGCCTATGCACCAAGACAGTTGAATACTTACGGGAAGAATTACCCTACCCATGACCTAGAGTTAGCCGCAATCGTCTTTGCACTCAAGATATGGAGACATTATTTGTAACGACCCGATTTTTAAGCCTATGGATTAATAACGTTAGATCAACCAAAACTAGGTTTTCATATTAGGGTTAGATCAGGATTAAGACTCTCAAAGGATTTAGCATAGAATTGAATCTCGGAATTAAAACCCTAAAGCATAAAGATATATTTTAATAAAAAAGAACCATCGAATAACTTAAAAAATCAAAAAGCCTAGAACCCCACAAGAGAAAGAAAAATTACAGTTTGGTCCAAAATAATAACAAAATTTCACAAATGTCCCAATATGAAGACGTTCGTAATTAACAAGGCTCTAAGTCCAAGGAATAGGAAAGTTAAGTGCCAACTCAATAATTAAGAAAAAAATTTACGCAAAGGCTTGATATTTTATAATTTTCAATAATTGCACGTCTAACCCTGACCGTTTAAATAATTACACTTTTAGCTCAAGAGACCCCACAATTGGTAAATCCATGCTAAGCTACACACCTATTACGAAAACACTATAAAATTCTTCAATAATCACTGTAGAAGTCATCAACAATCCTATTCCTAACAAATTACACGCAAGTCCCTCAATTCTCTCTATTTGCACGAAAGTCTCCGAGATAATCCTCATCAGTTTCCTACAGCAGACAGTAACTCATGAATAAAATATAAAAGTACCCAATTTCAGATTATAGAAATTAGCAACAAAAATCCACAAAGATTAGAACCCCAAAATTGGGTTAGGACGAGAACAAATCCCTAAGATTGAAAGTAAAACCGTACAAAATATTAAGTTATCTAATACTGGAATTTAAAAATCAAAAATCATAAACAATCATAAACCCAAGTGTAATTTTACACATTTTTTAATCAAATAGGAATGAAACCCTAAGACACAAGGTTTAAACCCCAAACTCTTGGAAATGGTTGATATCAAAAATTTAAAACTTTAAAACCACATAAAATCATAGGATTACAATCCTACAACTTGATCCAAAAAAAATATCCTGGATCAAGAAAAAGATTAGAAATAGGGTTGAAATAAAATTACAATGTTCAACTTTTTTAATTAAGCCCAACTAATTTTTAGCCCAAGAAAAATTATAATTATAACCCATGAATTTAAGCCCAAAAGAATTTTTAAGTATGGCTCAAATATGTTAAGCCCAACTCGGTTGACGATGACCCGTGTAAAGACCCAGTCCATAGCATAGTATTAGCGACGGTTAGTGTGATGCCCTATCTTCTGAGCACGTCGGGACATACATTAATATAAATATAGGGATATACTAGCCATACATTCATATTTACATGCGATAGTTATTACATCATAAATGAGTTCTGAACCGTTCAAAATTACATAACTATTACAGTTTCACTAAGAAATTTCAAACATTTCGCTAAGCACAGGAAAAATTGAATATAAGAACAAAAGCAGGGATCTTGGTATCTCAGAATGCATAAGCTGGATCCATGTGCTATTGGAACTCACCAAGTTCTTCCAACTCTTCTTCTCCCTTTAGGTTGACCTCCTCTAAGAACTCCTCCTCACTTGTGGCACGAATGCCATGAACTAAGGCCCAGAAGCAAAACACTATAACCTTCTAACTAATCTCACGGCACAAAATTCACCACAATCAATACCATATAACACCCAGTACAGTTTATAGTCAAAGAGAGACAAATTTATGACATGATAGCGGATAAGTCAATAAACATGTGCATATGAATGCCGTGTATGAAATGCAGATGCCCAACCCAATGTGCACCCAGATTATAATAGGGATTCCATGCTGGGAAATTCCAGAGTAGACTTTCACGGGTATTTGATCACCAAAATCATCATCGCGCCTAGTTGCAAATAGTAACCGCATCGTCTGGCGTCATACCAAAGCTGTTTTACTCAATGGCAATGGCGCGGGGTCCGCGCCATACTCTAGGCCAACAATATTCAATAAACCAAATATGTAAGACGGGGGACGCACCCAGGGTGTACAAGGAGAATTCATCCCAAGCGGTTTGTCCCACCTTAAGACTCGTGATGCCTTCGCCGGTGTTAATCCAAAAGTCCAAGCTATCGAAATCAGAATGCTAGCGACAAACCCATGGTGCCCAACAATATTCATAAACCATTTCAAACACCGGGGACGCACCAACAATATGCATAAACCATTTCAAACACTGGGGACACACCCAGGGTGTATAAACCAAATCTGTAACACCGGGGGCGCACCCAGGGTGTACAAGGGGAATTCATCCCAAAATATTTTTAAAAAAATTGCAACCAGGGACGCCCTAGACTTAGAATCAAGAACGACGATCTCAATACAACCCATCCTAACAACGGTTTGCACAGATGGACTCCAACATGCCAGGATGCAAGTGACAATGCTCATAATGTGTGCCATCGATCTCAAGTGCAACAATTTATAGCATGGCATCAACTAGCATGGCAAAGTTCATGGTACAACTTGTAAAGCATAATGTACAAGTATGTGAAGCATAAGTTACAATTCTCAAGATATGATTCAACATGATAGCGTGAGTTCTAAATTATCATACATTCACTTGGAAACACTAATCAACTACTTCAAATCAAACATCATATAAAAACTCAGATCTCATGGTAAATGGTTATCAAATAACGCTTAGCAACTTTTAAGGCAAAAAATGAAGTATTAAATTAAAAGAGCCGACATGATTTTGGGTATTTAGACTTAGAATCAAGCTATGATTTTTATACACCATTTACATAAAAATATTTTCTATAACTCTCATGTTTAACACCTAGGCCTAAACCTAAGGCAGAGGGGTGAACAAAACATCATAAGTAAAAACGGTTCAGCACTTTCCTTAAGATTTTATCAACATTATGCTTCTGTTGGTCTTGATTTTGGGGTACCATATCAAGTCCAAATGAGCCTATTCTTTAGTATGTTCTAGTTCAACACGTTCCCTACAAGTTTCATGTTTAGAGATAAGGGTAGCTGTTTGAAACAAGTTAGACTTTTTGGCCATTTTAAAAAGTAGATTATGTCAGCCACAAAAACTCAGTAGAGTTGGTTTTGGACAGAGGGTTTGAAACGGTTTTGGGATATCATTCCGAGGGTTTAAGGTCTTATTTTTGGGTAGCCAGTACTTTAATATGTTAGATATAAATTTCATGTAAACTACTTTTGGAATAAGTCATTAAAAATAGGGGTTTTGGGCTACACAAAATTATGTGACAGAAGTGTCTCTTGAGGGCTGAAACTCAATAGAGACTTTCAAAGGGGTTTTTACCTATCAAAACTCAATATTTTGTGCACCGTTTTGGTGGATAGATAGACATACATGTTATCTACAACTTTCATGTTTTCACCAAAGTTCGAATCTGACTTTAAACTAGAGTTTCGAAGTCAATAGTGTTGACTAGTCAGAAAATGACACATTTTGGTAAAATTGCAATATCTTGAGTTCTAGTTATGAAAATGAGTTGAAACTAACTTTGGATGCAAGATAACACAAAATGCTAAATATGGACATAAAGAACATTCTTAGATCAATTTTTTACATTGAGTTATGGTGTTTCAAATCGCAAGGCAGAAATATTGAAGTTCTCAAAAATTAAGCCTCTTAGGGTTCAAGTCTTCTACTTATGTCATGTCAAGTTCTTGTTCCATTTCTTTCCATGCTTGTGCTTTGAACTTTAATATCAAGGTTCCAGTATATTTAGAGGTCATCAAACTCAAAGATAACAACACACAACATCTCATATCATTCATAAACATAACAACCCATAATTTCTAACTACGACGCCTTTTCGGTTTGTTTTCGGTTCTTGGTTCTTGGAGTGTTTAAAGGGATGTGTTAGGAGATATTTTGAAGAATCTTAGACATAAGGTTTATAGGTTTTACTTAGTTGTTTTGAGAGATCAAAGAATGGTAGAGGGTTGATTTGGACTTAGCTTTCGAAAATCTTCTCGGTTTCTTCTTTCTTTTCCTTCATTTTTCTTCCTCAAACTCGCCTTAACTGTCAAGATCAAAGTGTTTCTGGTTCCTCTCCCTCTCTTGGCCAAAAATAACATATGGAGAAGAGGGTGTTTGGCTCTCTTTATATAGGCAAGGCTAGGGGACATGTGGGAGACAAAAAGTATCAAAAAAGTCATTTTTCTTCATTTTCATAAATGTGACTTGAGTTTGATTTGAGTTGATTTAATTTTTTGTGGGCTAAAATTAGATATGGGGAAGCTAAATGTAGCTAGGGATCAGCTTGGGAGTGAAAAATTTGAGACCCCATCAATCAAGGGGTTTTCTTCGATTTTCGTGCCTCTATTGTGCAAGAAAATGCATTAAAAGTTATTTTGATGTATCTTTTTGGTGTCTTTTTCTACTGAGACTTATTATTTTAATATGTTTATAAGAAATATAGTGTTTTCATCTATTATCATAGTTTCATAGCAATTGATTAAATAGATGTCTTTTAAGTCAAATTATGCTATTTTGACAATATATGACTTTTTAACTTATTTTGTTGTGTATGAACTTTTTCTTAGATAATTAATTGTCACGTAAAAGAAAAATAATATTACATGATTACAAGGGGTATACCCCAGAAAATTATATGTGTACTACTAAGCACCTACGTCTTACACATATTTAACGACAAAAAATCCCAATCTCCCGCTTTAAGCAGGGAAAAGCTAACGACAAAGCATATTCCACGCACAACCCGCGTGGATAGGAAAAGGAACCTACCTACAAGTCCGCGCATAACCCGCACGGATAGGAAAGCACCAACATACAAACAGAGGATAAAACCATAATCATGACAAAAAACTAACAAACTCCTTATCCTTACTGAAGATTGGCTCCTGCAGAGGGTAATAGGCTCCAAAAGCCAGCAAGTAGAACAAGTCATCCAATCCCAAAAGGTACTTAAAAGCAGCTGAAGTTTGGCTCCTCGAAAGGCTCCAACCCTCGGACACCAAGGATCTGACAAAGGTGGAGCAAATCTCAAAACCCAAGCATGGTAAACTCAGTCTCTCAGTGATAGTCACACTCCTCAAATAAGTCCATACCAATGTGAGTTCCTTAAATAAAATAAGGACAGCCTAAGGGGAACCAGTAGAGGTCTAAGAGTAAAGTGCTAGAGGTAGATGGGTACCTAGCCAGCCAAGAGAAAGCTATAAAAAGATCAACTCTAGAAACTCCAACTCAAATCCTGCCAATGCAAAGCCTAACATCCCCTGCGCACAGGGTTGCTAAACATAAGCGGTGGAAAACCCAACAAGTCAGCAAAACAATAGGCAGAATATCCCTGAAGAATCTAGTAAAGAGAACCCTAGGCTATCCCAAAGGGAGCACTATCATCGGATCCAGACGAAGCAGACCAACAGCAACATCACTACTCCAGGAACCACCAAAAATCCACACCAAAAGTAGGCAAGTCCCAACACACAAATACAATATTCCGGACCCTGCAGGATCCACATGCTATTAACAACATGAGGCCGTGAAGCCACCAAATAGTGGCCTAACTCACACCAAAGCCCGCTACCTAACAAACATGATTCTCCAACGACCAAACACCACCTAGGTTTTAGAAGACAATTCTACCACAAAAGTCCCATAAACCAAAACTGGCAGTAGAGCGGACCCACTACATTCTTATGTAGTGGGT
>JAOTRH010213680.1:0-10791 GCA_034768845.1 Heliamphora exappendiculata | reverse complement strand
CGAGATGGTTCACGCCGATCATCGGCTTCGACAGCGCGACCGCCAGCGCCCGCGCGTACGAGTGCCCGACGAGCAGCGACGACGCCAGCCCCGGCCCCTCCGTCGCCGCCACCGCGTCGATCGAATCGAGCGTCAGGTTGATGTCGCGCAGCACCTGCGGCACGAGCAGCGGCAGATTGCGCAAATGCTCCCGCGTCGCCACCTCCGGCACCACGCCGCCGTAAGGCCGGTGCAGGTCGATCTGCGAGCTGACCACCTGCGAAAGAATATCGGTCGACCACGGGTTGGTCTCAACCAACGCCACCGCCGTCTCATCGCAAGAAGTCTCAATCCCCAAAACACGCATCGCCCCATCCTAAGTCAGTTTGCGCTCCATGGAAAGCGCTTCGGCCACCGATTACTTGCGCGGCCGGAAACCGGCGATCATGCGATCGATGATCTCCACCGTCAGCGTGGCGAGATCGACGCCCTTGAATTTGCCGTTGGTGGAAATGGTGACGAGCCCCTGGAGTGCCGCGATGGCGACGAGGGAAAGGCGGTGCGGATCGCCCGGGACAACTTCGCCGGCGGCCTGCCCCTCGGCGAAAGTGGCGTGGGCATGGCCGAAGGCCCGGTCGCTGGTCTGGAGAATTTCGCGCGGCGGACTCGGTCGGTGCTTGGTCTCGAACATGAGGACGAGGAGCGCGGGATGCTTCAGGGCAAAAGCGACGTAGGCCTGCGCGAGCCGGGTCAGCCGGGTCTTGAAAGTGTGGGCGCGGTTCTGCGTGGCGCGACCGAGCGCAGCCTCGAACCGCTCGAAGCCGGAGAGGGCCAGCGCGTCGAGCAGCGCCTGCTTGTCGGCGAAATGGCGGCGGGGCGAGGTGTGGCTGACGCCGAGCTCGCGCGCCAGCTCCCGCAGCGAGATGTCCTGGCTGCCCCCTTCCTCCAGCGCCTTCTCTGCCGCGTGGAGCAGTTCCGCGCGCAGGTTGCCATGGTGATAGGGCCGGGGTTGGGACGTCATCTCGCCCGCACTCTACACCGAAGCGCGCCGGGTTGCAGCATGTTTACGTTGACAACATTGTTTCCAGTGGATACATTGCTCCTCATGAACATCACGAACAACACCATTCTCATCACCGGCGGCGGCTCGGGCATCGGGCGCGGTCTCGCGGAAGCCTTTCACGCCCTCGGCAACAAGGTCATCATCACCGGCCGGCGTGCCAAGAAGCTTGAGGAAACGACCGACGCCAATCCCGGCATGGCCTCGGTCACGCTCGACATCGACAACCCTGCTGCCATCCGCGCCTTCGCGGAGGAGGTGGCGACCCTGCATCCGACGCTCAACGTCGTCATCAACAACGCCGGCATCGCGCGAATGGAAGACCTCAAGACGGCGCCGGCGACACTGGCCGACTCCGAGGCGATCATTACCACAAACGTGCTGGGCCCGGTCCGGCTGACGCACGCCCTGTTGCCTCACCTGCTGAAGCAGCCGAAGGCGACCATTATCAACGTCTCGTCCGGCCTGGCGTTCGTCCCCTTTCCGGTCGGGCCGACTTACTCGGCCTCGAAGGCATTCCTGCATTCGTACACGACGGTGCTGCGATGGCAGTTGCGCGACACGGCGGTGGAGGTAAAGGAAATCATCCCGCCCTACGTGCAGACCGAGCTCGGCGGCGACCGGCAACGGACCGATCCTCGCGCGATGCCGCTAAAGGATTACATCGCCCAGACGATGGAAATCTTCAAGACCCAGCCCGACGCCGCGGAGAACTGCGTGGACAAGGCGAAGGACCTGCGCTTCGCCGAGTCGAAAGGCCAGTTCGACGCCGCCTTCCACGCCCTCGGCGAATTAAGCCAGGGCCGCACCCCGCAAGGCCTGGAAATCTAACCCAACTGCCCGGCACTACCTCGCCAAGGCGCGTGAGATAGTGCCGCAAGGCGGGTGCAAGTCGATAGGCATCCCGCGCTTCATGTTGCTTACGCCTTTTTTGCGCTCCATGAACGCTGAATTTCGCGCTAAAAACCACGCTCGCCGGTGCGCAGCGAGACCTGCAGGCGAATAAGCAGGTGTATCCAAAAACCACGTCGGTAAGGATCCAAAAGTATAGGCATACTCGAATACAAGTTCCGCCCCCAAGCCGAGTCCTTGATGCTCAGGCATAATCCCAAGCGAACATCCCAAGTATGCTCCGACAATCCGGTTAGCAGGCGACAATAGAACAACGCCCGTCTCCCTCGCAATTTCAGCTACGCTGATTTTATAGCCGATTGCCGTTACGGACATGACCTGAAGTCCGAACGAAAGTGTTCTAAAGTCGTAGTTTTTTGAGAATTCCTGGAACGGTCTTCCGAAAATCACATCGATATCGAGGTCCCTCGTTAAATCGCCAGCCAAAAATTCATCTATCTCTCTCTCGAATGGCTCAGGCAAATTGCAAATTTCCAGTCCTTCTGGCAGCTCTGAGCTTCTATCGCAACCGCGTGAGCCGTTCATAACGTCCTTTTCCGAGAAACAGAACGAAACCAAGATCACGCAGTCGCTGCATTTGCTGCCTTAACTTTTCTCGCACATGCTTATTTTGCGGAAATCGCGTCCGAGCCTTTGGTTCGCATACGAGCCATATCTGCTCCATGGAAAACACATCAGATTGCATTTTCGACACTCCCTCTAAAGTCAATTGGGTCCAACCTGAAAAGCTTTCAATCAATTTGCCAAACTGCCGACGGGAAAGCTCTACTTCTTCTATCGGCTGCGCTTCCCCAAACCGTTGTTTCTTTATCTTCGGCAAGGACGCTCGTAACACCCGAACCGGTTCTCGCAATTCCTCTAAGTCTTCGGGCGTCCACAATCTGGGTTTTGGTGCTTCGCCAAAACCTGATTGGATTAAGTCAATAAGAGCCTTGATTTCAAGCAAAGCGGTAATCTCTACACCACACTCGCGGTTTTTATTCATTCCCGAGAACGTAGCGTTCGCCGATGTCACAAGAGCTTTGTCTTGGTCTATTACGTAGACTTTGGCGTGTAGCGAGTTTAGACTTAGAATTCCGCGCCCGCGTTTGGCTAGTTTATAAACTGCCTCCAAATTAGAAGCTGAACTTGCGAAGTCTGTGATCAATGTTCGCGTTAAGAGAGTTAGTGAAATCTTTGCAGGCAGATTTGCCACTGCCTCACTAAAATAAGCTCCGACGTATGGACTCGATACTACGAGAGAAGAACTGCAATCCTGCAGCGCGGCCTTGAGCCATCGATCAGTTGGAGACGTTATAATCATTCTAGTTTGCCTCAAACGATAATCGACACAGCCGCCTACCTCGCAGCCGCAGGCGGGGTGGTGCCGTCGGCGGCTTTGGGGGCGGGCGGGGTGGCTTCGGCGGTGGTCTTGGCGGTGGTCTTCAGCGTGGCCTGGCGCTCGCGGTAGATGAGGATGCTGCGCAGTGAGCTGACGGCGCGCTCGAGCTGCCGGTCCTCCACCTTGGCGACTTCGACCTGCTCCTCGGGCGAGAGGGCGCGCTTCGATTCGGCCAGGATGATGCGCCTCTCCTCCGCGTCGGTGATGGGCACCTCGATGTCGGGCGCGACGCCGACTTCGTGGATGGTGCGCTTGCTCGGCGTGTAGTACTTCGCCATGGTGAGGCGCAGGCCGACGCCGTTGCCGAGCGGCTGCACGGTCTGCACGGAGCCCTTGCCGAACGTCGTCTCGCCGACGAGGATGGCGCGGTTGAGGTCCTTGAGCGCACCGGCGACGATCTCCGCCCCGCTCGCGCTGTAGCCGTTGATCAAAAGCACGATGGGGTAGTTGGGGTGCTCCCGCTGCACGCGCGCGCGGAAGTCCTGCGACTGGTCGGCGGTGCGGCCCTTGGTGGAGACGATGACGGTGCCGGGCGGCACGAATTTGCCCGCGACGTCGACGGCGGAATCGAGCAGGCCGCCGGGGTTGTTGCGCAGGTCGATGACGAGGCCGTGGATGTCGGATTTCTCGAGGTTGTTGAGCGCGGTCTCGAGTTCGTCCGACGTGTTCTCGGCGAATTCCTCGATGCGCACGTAGCCGATCTTGTCCTGCCCCGCGAGCGACGCCGGCAGCACGTGCGCGTCCTTGACCGAGGCGACCTGGATCGTCTCGCGCGTGAGGGTGACTTCAAAAACGGTGCCGCCGCCCGGCGCGCCCTTGACGGGGCGCAGCAGGGTGAGTTCTGCCTTCTCGCCGGCCTTGCCCTTCAGCGCCTTCTCCGCGCCGTTGAGGGTCATCTTCTCCGTGTTCTTGCCGTCGATTTTGAGGATCTTGTCGCCCGGCATGAGCCCGGCGCGGCCGCCCGGCGAGCCTTCCATGGGCGAGAGGATGACGAGCGCGCCGTCCTTCACGCCGATGACGATGCCGAGGCCGCTGAACTGGCCCTTGGTCTCGCGCTGGATGTCCTGGAAGCTTTCCTCGTCGAGGAACTGGCTGTGCGGGTCGAGCGAGGAGAGCATGCCGCGCAGGGCGGCGTAGGTGAGTTCCTTGTAGCTGGCCTTGTCCGGGTCGACGTAGTCCTGGCGGATGAGCTGCAGCACGCGCGCGAAGAGGAGCGTGTACTGGTAGCTGTCGTCGGGCTTGTCGGCGACGGCGGCGGACCGGCCGGCCTCCCAACCGAGCACGCCGGTGAGGAGGAAGGTCGCGGTGAGCAAGACCGTGAGGCGGGCGCGGGCCATAGGAAAGCCGCAGTTTACCGGGATGCCGGGAACTGACGAGTTTCAAATGGGAAATCTACCGCCGGGGGGAAGGCGGAAGTGGGTCGTGCGGGACTCGAACCTGCAACCAAGTGCTTAAAAGGCGCCTGCTCTACCATTGAGCTAACGACCCGTTGACGTGAGCCGCAAAAGATAGCTCATGTGAGGGCAAAGCCGCAAGCGCTTTTGGCAAGGGGCCTATAGGTCTTATAAGACTTATGAGACCTATAGGCTTTCCCGCGCAGGACTACACGGCCTTTTCGCCGCGCTCTTCCGTGCGGATGCGGACGGCTTCCTCGATCGGGAGGATGAAGATCTTGCCATCGCCGATCTTGCCGGTCTTGGCGGCCTTCTGGACCGTCTCGATGGCGCGCTGGACGAGGTCCTCGCGCATGACGACTTCGATCTTCACCTTGGGCAGGAAGTCGACGGTGTATTCGCTGCCGCGATAAATTTCGGTGTGGCCTTTTTGGCGGCCGAAGCCTTTGACTTCACTAACAGTGAGGCCTTCAATGCCCAATTCGGTCAGGGCTTCTTTGACTTCTTCCAGCTTGAAAGGTTTGATAATGGCCTCGAGCTTACGCAGGGACATGGGAGATTCTCCTTAGGGGTTCAATATGGGGTTTAACTCTCGTACGAATACGAGGTTACATCTCTTAGCAATGGCCATGCCAGAGACAAGCACCAATATGCGCCGCCTCTCATCTTTCTTCCCGGCTGGTTGATTCTAGCCAGTTGGCCACTTATCAAACCGTTCTAAAGTGCGCAGGTGAGGCGATTTTTACATCTCAAGCACCAGTATCATGAGGGGGCATTTCACGCAACGACGCAAAGATCACAAAGGAAAAGGCAAAGCAAAACCAGTTGCCCATGCCTTTCCGTCGCGACCTTTGCGTCGTTGCGTGAAATTCGGTAAACGAAAAACCCCGGGAACCTTGCGGCTCCCGGGGTTTTCGACGAACTAATTAGTTAGAACCAATTAGAACGAGTAGACGGCTTCCAGCGAGATCTCGTTCTGAGTCGCGTTGCCGAGGCCCGTCGCACCAGCGCCGAGGTCGTCGAAGCGGTATTCCGCACGGGTCAGGAGGTTGTCCCAGACCGCGAAGGAGATCGTCGCCGTGAGGCTGTAATCATCCTGCGAGACCGCGTGGCCACCGAACGTGCCAACGCCGTACTTGCCGGAGTTCGCATCGGAGTGGAGGTATTCGCCACGACCAGCGAGCGTGATGGTCTTGGTCAGCTTGTACTGCGCGTAGAGCGCCGCACCGTACCAGGAGTATCCATCGTAACCGTAGTCGATGTTGAAGCCGAGGGTCGTGTTGCCGTTCTTGTCGAAGGTCGGCGTCCAGTTGCCCCAGATGTCATAGACAAACACGGGGTTGGAACCGGTTCCGGTCGAGCCAGCACCGAGAGAAGGCACGCCAGCACCGAGGGCGCCGGGATCATTCTGCGGGCTGTAGATGAACGACTGGGTGATGTTCGCGTTCTTGCCGGGGGCGTTCATGGTCAGCTGACCGGTGATCGCCTTGCCGCCGAACGAGTTGTCGGAACCATTGACCAGGCTGGTCGAATTGTTCCAGCCATCAACCACGCCGAACTTGGCTTCGAACGTGTCGTTGAACTTATAGTCGGCGTAGACGCCGGTATGAGTCAGCGGGATCGCGTTCGTGAAGAGCAGGCCACGGCTGAAGTTGGGGTTGGCGGGGGATTCGATAACTTCATAACCCAGGAAGGTCACGAACTTACCGGCATAGATGTCCAAGCCGTTGCCGACCGGGATACGGAACTTGACCAAGGCCTGCTCGAGAGCGAGACCGGAGGTGTTCGTGCCGCTCGTGGCAGGGCTGACGCCAGCCGCGCTGTTGAAGCCGGCATCACCGAGGAAACGCGCATCCGCACCATAGATGGTGTCGATACGGAAACCGGCGGCCCATTCGTTCTTGTCCGGGAGCGCCTTTTCGAGGGCGATCTTGACGGCGTTCAGGTTGAAGCCGTTGCCGTTGTCGTCAAACTGGTGAAGAGCCGAGGAGCTGCTGGCGGCGAAAGGCTTGCCCTTGCCCGCAAACTGCTGCGTGTAGCTCGTGTCAACGTAACCGCTGAGGGTGATACCCTTCTGGGCCGTCTCAACGTAGTTGATTCCTTGATCTTCGATGACCTTCTTGAGGTCCTTCTGGTCCTTCGCGTCGGCCGTGCTGGTCGCGTCATCGGCGAGCACAGGCATAACCATCGCTCCGGTCAGGGCGACTGCGCTAACAATCTTAAGCATTGATTTCATTCGCTCTTTCTCCTGGGGTTTATTTGACTCGACCAACTGCTCCTCTCCTCGAAGCAACCGGCTCTGTCGGTTTATGAGGCCAGCCGCCTTTACCGTACATCTGTATCGGCTGGCATCTGCACTCGTTTGGGTGAGACTAAAGATCGCCATCAAATCGTCAATAATTTTTTTAAAAGAATTTGAACGTTCTGCATACCCCTCATTTTCAGAGGTAAATGCCCCTTCCGGCCACCCCTCCCGCTCCCCGCTTCCAGCCCTCCCCAAAACATTTTTTTGAACGCCCGCCCGCGCCCCGTGTCTCACTCTCCGTAAGTTCATTCATTCTCCTCCCGGACCGGGCGGCACTCCTTACCGAGTTGCTGCCCGGTCTTTTTTCTAGGCACACGCTCTGAATTTACGGAATTACCAAATTTTCCCAAATTAACGGAATGGAAACAGGGGTTCAGCCATCGGTAGCCCACGACCTTCGGGCGCGGGGCGAGGGTGCGTTTATCGACCGAGCCCGCCGCCCGGCGTGCGGCGGCTACCACGGACCTCGACGGCGGGCGCAGACCGCCGCAATTACTGCCGACCGCAGGTCAGGTTATTACTCTTTTAACGTGCGCCTGCTCAACGGGCCGATTACTCTCTGACCAGTTGTGCGAGTCCTTATCGTCCTTTACCTCCTGGCTGTCAGTGCCGCCGCCGTTCTCGCCCAGATGATCCTGCCGGTCATCTTTCCCGTCCTGAATATCGTCGGCTTCGGCTCCGCCCTGGTGCCGCTGGTCGTCATCTACGCCAGCCTGGAGCTGGGCGACGAGCGCGCCCCGATCCTCGCCGCCCTCCTCGGCTTCTTCCTCGACCTCACCTCCTCCCACAAGCTGGGCACCTCCGTCCTGGTCCTCTTTTCCCTCTCGGCGCTCATCGTCACGCAGGCCTCCAAGCGCGAATCGCATTCCTGGCCCTTCCGCCTCGTCTTCGTGCTGGTCGGCAGCTTCTGCTTCTTCCTCATGACCTACGTCCTCATCCTGGCCGAGACGGGCCGCTGGGTCTGGCCGCTCGCCGTCTGGAGCAAGATCACCTTCGCCTCCCTGCTCAATCTCTTCCTCTGCCCCTTCTTCTTCATCCTCGTCAGCCTCCCGCCCCGCCTGCTCGGGTGGAAGCCCGACTACGAGCTCAAGGAACGCTATTATGATCGCTGACGATGTCCGCGTGCAGGGCTGGCGCCTCGGCGTCATGGTCCTGCTCGTCTTTGCCGCCTGCGGCACCCTCCTGAGCCGCCTCTGGAACGTCCAGGTGCTCAACTCCGACACCGCCGTCCAGAAGTCGGAGGAACAGACCACCGTGCGCGCCCGCATCGCCCCGGCCCGCGGCGCCATCTGCGACCGCAACGGCGTCCCCCTGGCCGAGAACCGGCCCAGCTTCGACATCGACTTCTATTTAGGCGACCTGCGCCGCGCCTATGCGGAGAGCCACAAGGGGAACGTCCCGCGCCGGCAACTCCATAATTACCTCCCGCTCAACGACAAGATCGGTACGCTCAAGATCGGCACCGAGGCGGTCACCCGGCTCATCTTCCCCTCCCCGATCAGCGACTGGACGGGCGACACCAGCATCACCCAGGACCCGAAGGCGACGAGCGGCATGGCCATCACCCCGCGCCTGAAAGACAACACCCTGATCCTGAAAGCCCTCTCCAGCGACGCCACCGCCACGCTCGACGTCACCGTCGACGGCAAGCACTACGAGCTCAACCTCGCCGCCGATAACGACGCCACCCACGCCATCACCTTCTATCCCGCCAACCAGCCTCCGCCCAAGGCGGCCAAGGGCGGCGGCGAGGACGACATCGTCGAGATCGTGCGCCAGAGCATCGAGCCGATCCGCGACACGCTCGGCCTGCCCATGGGCATCGACGAGAAGACGGCCAAGGACATCCGCGAGCACTTCCGCACCGATCCCGACCTGCCCTATCATTACATGAGCGACCTCGACTTCGCCACGGTGGCCAGCTTCGAGGAGCGCAACCTCGGCGTCTCGGGCATCCGCATCGCGCAGAACCCGGCGCGCGAGTACACCTACGGCGCCTTCGCCGCCCACATCCTCGGCTACGTCGGCAAGGCCGACAACCAGAACGAGCACCTGGCCAGCGACGGCACGCCGTACGAGACCATCGGCCGCCACGGCATCGAGGCGATCATGGACGCCCAGTTGCAGGGCGAACCGGGCAGCCAGATCCAGCGCGTCTCCTCCCAGGGCTACTACATCGAGGACAAGAAGCTCATGTCCGCCTCGCAGCCGCCGACCATGGGCAGCACGCTTTATCTCACCATCGACTCGCGCGTCCAGTACATCGCCGAGACGGCCATGCGCCACGCCGGGATCGGTCGCGGCGCGGCCATCGTGATGGACCCGCGCAACGGCGACGTCCTGGCCATGGTCTCCGCCCCGAGCTACGACCCAAACAAGTTCATCCCAAAGATCCAGCCGAAGGACTGGGACGCCCTCAACCAGGATCCGACCGCGCCGATGTTCAACCGGGTGCTGCACGCCTACGCGCCGGGCTCCACCTATAAGATCATGGTCGCGCTGGCGGGATTGAAGTCGGGCAACTGCACGCCGAACACAACCTTCGACTGCCCCGGCGCGATCCAGATCGACGACCACCTTTTCCACAACTCGGACAGCTCCGCTGCGGGCGAGATGAGCCTGGTCCACGCCATCTGCGTCTCCAGCGACGTCTATTTCTACCAGTACGGCATCAAGGCGGGCATCGACGCGATCGACGCCATGGGCAAGCTGGCCGGGTTCGGCCACAAGTGGGGCCTGCTGGGCGACGACGACGAGCAGGCCGGCATCCTGCCCGGGCCGCAGTGGATGAAGGACAACGACAAGTGGCTGATCAAGACCCACAACATCGACCACTGGAGCCGCGCCCAGACCGCGAACACCTCCATCGGCCAGGGCTTCGTGCTCAACACACCGCTGCAGATGGCGACGTTCCTCTGCGCGGTGGCCAATGGCGGCACCGTTTACCAGCCGCGGCTCTACTCGCGCGTGATCGATTACAAGGGCGAGACCAAGGCGGAGATTCCGGCGGGGACGGTCTACAGCACGCTCGACGTGAAGCCGTCGGACCTGAAGGCGGTGCAGGAGGGCATGCGGCAGGTGGTCTCCGGCGGCACGGCGACGCTGGCGCAGGTGCCCGGCTACCAGCTCGCGGGCAAGACGGGCACGGCGCAGGCGTGGATCAAGGTCAACGGCGAGACGCGGCGCGACTTGAAGTGCTGGTTCTACTGCTACGGCCCGGCGGGGGTGAACGAGGTGCCGCGCTACGTGACGTGCGTGGTGGTGGAAGGCGGCGTCTGGGGCGGCACGACGACGGCGCCGATCGCGCAGGAGATCATGAGCCGGCTCTTCGCCATGGACAAGGGCGCGACGGAGAACGTGGCGTTCCTGCAGCCGATCGCGGGAAATTTCAACGGCTCAGGCGCGGTCGACACCGCGACCAACCCCAATTCCAACAAGCCGACCGATGCCTCCAACGACAACCCGGTGAACAACGACGCCTCCGCCGACGCCCCCGCCGCCGACGCCCCGCCGCCCTCCGCGCGCAGCTCCAACTCCACCGTTAAGTCCACCAAGCATCACTAGCAGGGGGAGTTCGCACAGAGGGCCGAAGAGGCGACTGAAGAGAGGCTGAAGGCTGAGGGGAAATTTTTGACGGAATAACGGAAGGACGAATAGGACAGGATGGGTTTTGTGTTGAGGCGCAGCAGCACCCCACCATCCCTCCATTCCGTCTTTCCGTTATTCCGTCAAACCTTCAGCCGCTCCCCTCTTCGGCCCT
>JAOTRH010213669.1:0-10791 GCA_034768845.1 Heliamphora exappendiculata | reverse complement strand
TATTAGTTAGTCTTAGGGTTAGAGGAAGAAACAAAGAAAGAAAGAGAGGGAAGGAAAAAAAAACTGAAGCAGGCGCCGCAAGTCCCCCTCCCGACGCCACACCCTCACCGTCGCCACCTTCGGTGGTCGTCACCGCCGCCTCCGGCTCTGTTCTCTCTCTCTCGGTCCCTCTCTGGCCTCTCTCTCGGTATCCCTTCCTCTCTATCTCTCTCTCTCTCATATTGCGCTACCACACCCGAGCACCACCACCGCCGCACACACACCATCACCGCCAAGATACGCTCACCAACCACTGTTTTCATGTCTTTGTTTCATTTGCATGAAAGGGAAGGAGGAAACCCGCATGTAAATATGCACTGCGTGTGTGTTTGGTTGATCTGTATGTGTGTGTGTTGGGTTTTGGATGTGCACTGTGTGTGTGTTGTGAGTGGGAGTGTGTGGTTAAAGTTTGTGTGTGTTTTTTTTGTATGCTGTGTGGGTGTTTGGCTAATTGCAAATTTATTTGTTGTTTGGTTTTAAAAAAAAAAGAAAAAGAAATATTTGGTATTAAATGTATTTTGTAGAAACGATAAATCTTAGAGATTTAAGAGTTTGTTCTTGAGACTAAACGATTAAATAGTGGAGATTTTAATCTTAAAGCAAACAATTAAATTTACTTATATCAAGATTAAGAATTTTTTTTAAATGAGTAGATCTAGATTTCAGAAATTAAAAATCTTTTCTATTGGGTTAGAATTCATGCCATACATATACTTTAATTAAATTTAAAATAAATAAATTATTAATATTTTTATCAAGTTTAACTAAAATGGGTATTTTAAAGAACATAACAAAATAAATTAAATTAGTAAATTTTCTCTTAAAGTTAAACATTTTAAACAAATTTTTGACTTGAACACTTTCTTTATAAGTTTTAATAAATTTGAACCAAATGCCAAAGTTATGAGATTTTATAGAGTGAACGACATTTTGAACTTTTATCGATTGGGCCTTAACAAGACTTAATAGAATTTTATGAAAATTAAAATCTTAAATCCTGTATAAATTAGAAAGTTTAAAATATAAAGAAATTTTGCCAAAATAAGTATTATCTATAAAGATATAATAATTGCACTAAAACTAGTATTTTACATGGCTTTGAAAATTAAATTTTTTGAAAGTAATAAAACAAGAGTTTAGAAATTTAAATTATATGATCTCTCTAAAGATTATAAGAATAGTAAGTCTCATTATGTATTTTAAATTAGTTACGAAAAAGATTGTAACTAAATTAAAGTAAAATAATTGAAACAATAACTTTTACGTTGCTGAAATAATATTTTTGTATTGTTTACTGGATCAGAAATTCTTAAATGGGAATTAATCGACTGAGGTTGATTTAATTGGTGAGTTCTTATATATTTTGTTTTCTTGTCTTTTCTTCACATGTTATGAGATCTCGAAATATAAACTAAGTCATGAATATCTGTTATATGTTTTAGGCTAGTAAGACTCTGAAAACATGAGTTTTGAATACACAATAAATGTATTGATAAAAGTTCAGAAGGTCCTGACTCGGGGGACAATAAAGATACCGGAAGGTTCCTACTCGGGGGGACAGAAAAAGAATACCGAAAGGTCCCTACTCTGGAAAGACGAAAAAAGAATACCAAAGGTCCTTACTACTCGGGAGGATAGAAAAATAACACTGAAAAGTCCCTGCTCTAGGAGATGGGAAAAGAATACCAAAGGTCCCTACTCGGGGGAACATGATAACAATACCGAAAGGTTTCGACTCAGGGGTAGAAAAATACCAATGATTGAATAGAATAAGGATAGAAATTAGTATGATGTCTGGTACAAAGTAAAAATGTTCTAACTATATAAAGGTAAACTTAGATAATTCAAGGTAAATTAAAAATTTTGATATCTTTGAATTCACACTAGCGTGGCTAATGGATGTTAATAATTTTCAGGTGACGCACGAAACAGAGGAAGTGGTACTCAAGAAAAAAATAATTACTGGGTTCATAATTTTAAGTTTTTCGTTTAATTCTGGTGATTTGCTTTTCTGTATTCAGTATATGATTCTGTATTTAGCACTTGTATATATGTTATAATAATGTGGATGTTATTTCACTATTAGTATGTTCTGGGATTTTCTTTTGAATTTAGATTCTGAAAAAGTTTAATTAACTTTTCTTTTTTCAAAAAAAAAGTATTGTCGGCAATTCACAAAATAAAATGGAAGTTAAAGAAAATAGAGGTCTTTGGTGAGTTTTGACTTACTGGCAGGTCACGGACGCCATATTTAAAAATGGGTTGTGAAAATAATGAAGCAAACAAGTCCTTAGGTAACATAAATGGAAACAGATGAATATTTTGTTCCTTATGCATGCCAATTCCTGTGAGCTGCCTCAGCCAGAGCCTGTGACAAACAGTTGATGCACAAGGATCAAAACATCAATATTGCAAAGTACCCCTTTTTATTAAGCACCATTGCTGGTTGTAGACTTCTTGTTGCGTACTGCTCCAATAGCTTAGGCAAAAGTATGAATCTTGTGCATGATTGATAACTGTGGCATGCACATGTTGACATAATTGACAATACTTATTTTCTTCTACAACGCTCCTTATCAATTTCCAAGTCATATGTGCAAGGAAGCACATCTGATCATGCCTAATATATACATACGTCACATACACACAACCACTAGCAAGACAATTGTAATGTCTCTCAGGAAACATTAAGGGAGCATCAAACACCCAAGCCAGTATATTGAACAACCCAGTTTGCACCAGAGGGCTAATTATGCTAGACAGAGCAATTAGCCCATTCATTTTGACAAATCATATGTGCAACGGCCTCTAAGATGATGACTAATCCATTCATTTTCCGTCTTGGCACCTAATAACGAAGGAAAGTAAAATGAAGAAAGACTATTTATGTGTGAAAAACAGACCAAAACAACTATGTGTACGCAAAACCACAATAGGGTTTGAATGTGTATCATAACCCTATTGCGAATTTATGATACACATTCAAACCATAGTCTAAATATTCGAAAGGTGAAAAACACGTATGAATCAAAATTCGAATTAATATTAAAATAAAACATTATTAGCTAAATAAAAATGAAGCAAAACCACAACCATGTCTACAAAATCTGAAAGAAAACCATAGTCCAAATGTTTCATAATGAATCAGCTTTCCAACAATTTAAATTCAAGGACATTTGTTCATGTGTGTTGTTTTTTAGAGATTAATTAGAAATATGCATATATATGGAATCAAATAAGATGAAACAGTGAAAACTACACAAGAGTCTAAATGAGATTCAAAATGTCCTTAATGAATTATGCTTGAATTCAAAATGAAGCAAATGGTAGTAAAACGAATCAATAAATTACAAAATAAAACAAAAAATGCATATTAAACCAAAAATAAAGTAAAGTTAAACAAAATTGCATACAGCACACCAAGAATATAAAAAAACACACCATTATACAAAAACATAGCAGAACAACAAGAGTCTAAATGAGATTCAAAATGTCCTTAATGAATCATGCTTGAATTCAACATGAAGCAAATAGTAGTAAAACGAATCAATAAATTACAAAATAAAACAAAAAATACAGATTAAACAAAAAATAAAGTAAAGTTAAACAAAATTGCATACAGCACACCAAGGATATAACAAAACCACACTATTATACAAAAACATAGCAGAACAACAACTGGTCTGAATTAGCTCACAAACATCTTAAAAAATGAATTGAATGTTCATAAGCCAAATATGAAGCAAATCCACACCCCTATTTACAAACCGAATCATTTCTAAATCAAAATGATACATAATGAAGCAAAATTAATTGATTTCTTACAAAATGATACAAAAAAGAAACTGAATGAAGCAATGATAAATGAAACCATGGCAAATAAAACACAAGGCAAAATGACTCATACACCTAAATAGGGAATAGGGTTTGAATGTGTATTATAAATTTGCAATAGGGTTTGAATGTGTATCATACATATACAAATTAGGTTTATTACCTTTCGAATGTGGAGTAGATGTTAGCCTCGCTGATTCTCACCGAGTTTTAGGTCGGTTGATATTTTCATCCTCATCCCAATCCAAATCTGTATCAATTGTTCCAAATCTATATTTCGCATTCTCATTTCGAGTTTTTCACCGCTTGTGCAGATTGTGCTCATTCCGATTGAAATATGTATCATTAGTTCCCATTTCGTGGAGGTTCTATTGATTTTTCGTACGACGTGGATGTAGAAAATCTACACGAGCTTTTTTCGGAGCCATTTGAGATCTCATTATTGAAAATGGAAGCTTTCAATAAAAAAGAATGCCAAATTTTTCGACGCAAAAACACACTAGTTCATCTAATATTAAAATTTCAAAGTGAAAATAAAACTTCAATATTCGGAGTCGTTGTTTGTTTGTGCTGAGAAGTGCGAAAATACTTCAGTAAAGATGCTTTTTAAAAATGAATTTGAATTAAAATCTATCACTAAGTTAATCTAATTTTAAGATGTAATAGTAAGAGAAACTTTAAATTGTCTCATTCAAGCAATATATTGAAAATTAACTAACGAGAATTAAGGTTGTTGGGAATTAAGAAACACGAAAATTTCCTGTTTCAATTCCATGTTAAATTAGGAATTAGAATAACTGAGAATTAAGATACATAGTTGCAGTCATCAATTATTTTTTTATTATCAATCACGGCCGTCAGTAGGATTCTTTCCCCCCCTGCCCTCCAAAAAAAACTTTGAAAGTAATAATCTTTTGAAAACTTTCGTTATCTATCATTAATAATTCTTAAAAAATAAAAATATTTTTATTTGGAAACTAATTCAAATTTAAAATCTTAAATAGTTATAATTAATTTAATTGATTAATTAATTTTACCTGAATAAAATTAAATTTTGAACTAATCACAGGATGATATTTTAATTTTTTTAAAATAAAAGTTAAAAGTTTGAGAAAAAATAATTGAGACTTTAAAATATGAAGAGAAAAACATTTTGCTATAATATCTATACTAGCATTGAACCCATACTAAGCACAGTTTTAAGACGATAAAAATGACATAAAATTTGTTAACAAATGCCATGAAATTGTTTTAAACAATCTTGTTATAAACTTTAATTTTAAAAGAAAACGACATCACAACATGTTTATTTTCGTATTTTGATATACTTTTATTATAAAAAATATGAATTGAAACTTTGGAGTTTAAAGATTTAACAACATTTTATTTTAAATAATAGTACAAATTTAAAATTAATGTCAATAATTTTTATTTAATATTATCATAAAGTTAAAATGGAGCATTCACTTTAAAAAAAATATTTCTTGTATTTTGCATAAACCAATTTATATGATGATCAATATGTTCAACATTTAAATAAAATATATAATAAATCGATTTAGCTCACTAAATAATTTTTATTTTGCAAACTATATATTTGAATTTTACATAGATGATTTGGCTAATTTAATCTGTAAAAAAATGCACATAATTCAATGTAAGACATCATGTATCCATGCATGTAATTTTAAAATTGTCAGCAAAAAAAGGTTATTTAACAAAAATTATACAACTCAGTAAAAAAGGAACTGTTCACAGTTGAAAATAAAGATTGATAATTAAACTAAGAATGTTTATTAATTGTGCTACACATATTTTTAAAAATACATTAATTAATAATATTTAAAGCATTGTCATGCATATGTTGATCAAAATATAGTTTGTAATTTAATTTTTAATAATGATATGTTAATATTTAACTTACATTCTCCGTATAAAATCATGTAAATGTCACAAACTAAAAATTTAAACAATGTTACCAAATTAGTGACATAATTAATGATTAATTAAAGAACTAATTATCAACTTATTGAGCAATATTATGTTAACATTTGACTCGCTTCATGTATATAATACCAAATAAATATAATAAATTTAAAAACTAAACGATATTACCATATTGGTCATATTATTAATGATTTATTAAATGATCGATAATTTGTTTACATATGTAAATTTATATATTATAAATTAAAAATTTTAGAAAATTTGAATTATGACTTTCAAGCTCAAAGAGTTAATTACCAAACACATTTTAATTTCTCGAAATTAGGTATTTTTTGTTCCAAAACTACCTCTATAATAGTTTAGATTTTAAAACTTAAAAACTTATAGGAGTAGTTACATATTTACTAATATATTTTTTTTAATTTTGAAATCTCATTATTCTTGAACTCCCATAATCTGTAATTAATATATTTTATTTTTATAATTTATTATATAATTATTTTTATTACCTAACTTTTTTTTAAATATTTTTATATAATTACTAATATTATACATGCATTATGTGTGGTCACAAACACTAATACTGGTGTTTGGTAAATCTATTACTAGTAATTTATAAATTATAATTTATAATAAAAATTGTGAGTATTTGATATAAATTATAACATGTAATTAAAATAGAAAAAAAATAATTATAAATTATAATAAAATTTATAAATACTTAAAAAAATTTATAACTTATAACTAAGACTAATTAAAAAAAAAAACTACTCGGCATTCTCTAACACCCCATTTGATACATTAGCGTTATCCAAAAAAAAAAAAAAAAGTGTGATGAAAAGCATTCAACTTCCTTTTTCTTCTGGAATTTGAACGAACTGTATAATAACTTACTGTTGTGTTGGAGGGTAACGTGGACATTTCATTTGGCCGCTCCTACATTGCCAACTCATATAAAAAAGCGAATTTCGGATATTAACATGCGTACGTTACGTTCTAAAACGCTCCAGCGTAAATTTAGGGGTGGTACTTGTCACTCACCGGGCAGCACTCTACTCTGCTCTCTCACTCTGAACTTCATTCTCTGAACACGCTGTTTGGAACCCTAGAAAATCTCCCGATCCTTCCCCTCCTCCTCTCCAGACCATCTTTACACAACTAAGTCGCTCGCAGAGCTCCCATTTCCTTCTTTCTCATTCTCCGATAGACGATTGTTCCTCCGTTGATCGTACGATCATCGACAAGAATCTGACAAGTAACTCTCCATTTCTTCTTTTCATTCCCGTATTTATGTTCTGTACGAGATCCATTTCTCTGAATTTTTGCTCATTTTGTGAACGTTTCTCTCTTGAATATTTCATTATTAAGTGAAAGATGGTCCGTGGTCGATATTTTGTGCTTTTTGGTGTGTTCTCATTGCAGTTTACTTTGTAGGCATTTACAGAGTTCTTTTCCTTTTCTTCTCTTTTTTTGGACTAGCTATAGTCATTACAGAGTTTCGAGTTATTTGGTTTTATGATATGATGTGGTTTTACTTACATGAATGAATGCTTCCATGTCCTTTCAGAATGAAACACATTTCGATTTGATGTAGTTACGTGATAGATTCATTGAATCTTAGTGAAAATAGCAATATATTCGGCTACAATGCACTACACTATACTAATATTGAGTTCTTCCTTCTATACACGATCTCCCTCTCTTCTTTCATTTTTTCTTATTTGGCTTGATTTGGTAATATAAACATTGGATTCAACCGAGATCATAATTTATTGTTTTCAAACACAATTATAAACGAAGAAATAAAGTGGTAATCATTATTGTATGATCGAATAAATGATTGGGATATATTTTTTGTTAAGTAATGGATTGGGTATATGTGACCATGGATTTTAGCCCCAAACGATAAGAAATAGCTTAGTACACAAAATTTCCTTCCGTGATTCTAATCAGATGATAAAACATGTCCTAAAATAAATTTTCTTCTTGTGATTATCTCTTTTATTGATCACTTAATGAAGTTATTATTTATTGTGTCATACTTACTAGTAATTGTCACAGGCATGTGCAAGTCTATATTTAAGAACTAAGTTGTTACAAAAAATAAATTTAATATTTTAATTTTGAGTATTTATAATTTTTAAATTAAGTAATGGAGGGAAACTTTGATGGATTTTTCGGACAAAACAAAAAGTCTATCCAATTTCAAATTAAGATTAATACCAAAGAGGGCTATTTTTGGGATTGAAAAATCCATATAGCTTCATTTTAAAGGGAACACCAAGTAGGTTCTCTCCATTAATATGATAGATATAATATAATAGTATAGATTTATAATGTTTTTTTTTTGTATTTTTTTGTTTTTTCTTTGGTGCCATGACTTGTGGGGAAGTGCTGATTTTCTTTGTCAGCTTCTGTTGCTATTGTAAACTGCTTAATGTTTGATCTGCATTCATCGTCTCAATATGAATTTCGGATCTTGATAGGCAAATTTCGGGTTATGATCCTATCAAGATTGAAACTATTACCCTACCCTATATGTTCATTTTCTCTTTTCGTTGAGCATCACGTGCTCTTTGATTTTGGACTTCGATAAATGTATTTCACAGGATGGGAGCGGGGAAAAAGAAAAAGACACTCACTTTGAAAGAGAAACCTCAACCTTCCTGGACAGTGAATTGCAGTGCACCTGCTAGGAATCTGAGGAAGAGTGATCTAGGTGCAGTTATTTTTGGATGCAAGCTTAATACGATTGGAGAATGTTATTCTGAACTATTGTTCGGTTAGTTCTCTTCAGTCATCTACATGCTTGGACATTTTTCCCAATGTTTAGATGTTTATTTGCTTGTGTATTGATCTTTAACTCTATGATTTTCAATTTACTGAATAGGTTTACCAGCTCCACATTTTGCTTATGTGAAGAACATCAGTCCTGGCTTGCCGCTTTTCTTATTCAACTACAGTGATAGGATGCTTTATGGTATCTTTGAGGCTGCAGGCTCGGGACAAATGAATATTGATCCATACGGGTGGACTAATGATGGTTCAGATTACACGCTTTATCCTGCACAGGCATGGAGCTTTGATTATTGGTATTATTTTCAGGATTCCATAGGTCACACAAGAGTCCTAAATATCGGTTGATACATAATGGTTTCTAAAGGTACCAATTCACTTGCACAAATAAATTTATGTGGTACAAAAATTGATAGGCACATCTACCAATATGATAAATATGTATCGTGTATTTGTGCCTATAGGCTGATACGCCCGTTATGGACATTGTTACACAACAAAGAATTCACGCGAAGATAAATTTTTTATCTTGCATTTTTTACACTCTTTCATTTGAGACTCTTTCGTGTGATATTTTTTCCTTTTTCTTGTTTTCCAATATTTTTTCTTTCATGAGTTTTATGGCATTTGCTTTGTTTGAAAAAAACTCATGACTGCAGTTTGTGATTCGTGTTACACATTGATTGATATTCCTAATGCCTGTTAGACGTGATTGCGACTGTTACGCCCGCCTAACACCATGAAAATGGAGTTTACTTACTTCTCCCCCCCTTCTTTTCAAGGTTCGAGTCCAAATCCGGATGGAGTGCTGTCCCCTGCTTGAAGATCAATTTAAACCAGTTATTTCTGAAAACTACTTTGAGAAGAGGCTTTTCTGGTTCGAGCTAGACTGGGCTCAAACCAACAAATTGATCTCCTTGTTTTCATTATCACCAGTTGATGCGAGTGCCTCCTTCCCACAGAACACAGCTCGGCAAAATACTCTCCTCAATACCTTACCCACTTCTGATAGAAGACAGTTCCTTGACCATGCTGAGGCCCCAGCTTCACAGGCAGGTTATTCTCGTTCAAATCATCGTAACGTGGATGTAAAAGCAGAAGAAAGATGCGAGAAGGAACTTGTACAGACAAATTCCATTGTAAGTAGTACAAATACTTCCCAGCAACCAAAAAAGTGGAGTGCATTATTCAAATCGCTGATGACTTCTGATACATCGAAGGAAGCTGATGATTTAAGGGCACAAGCTTCAGAGTCAAATTCTTCACATTCATATCAGGGCAATATGGAGTGGGATTCTTTTTACGTCACTCCTTGTACGGAAGATGAAAGCCAAGGCTTTGTAGCTCATCCAGAGGGTTCTGCTATTGGAAGTTATGACGAAGTACAAGCAGGCTCAAAATCAAAATGGGAATTGGGATACCATTCTGATCAACAGAGGACTTCGTTTGAAGCTCTAGCCATTGTTGACACAAGTCAGGAAAGTGAGCATTTTAAGGCTGTGGAATCAAGTGAGAATTTTCCACATTCAGATGAGGCCATTATGAGATGGGGCTCATCATGTGGTACGCCTCCTCTCGAGGGAGAAAGTCGGCCTTCAGAAGCTTCTACGGATGATGATATAACAAAAACTTCCGAGGGAGAAGTTTTATATCTGGAAACAACTTGCAAACAGTCTTATTCTTTTGCAAATATTCATGAAAATGTAACTGTTCACACTTCTGTAATGGCTGAGGAACATTCAGAAGATGGATATTTGTCAGAAGTGCAGACAGTTTCAGAAATGAGGTCTTCTGATATTAATTCTGTTGTAGCTAAGGTCCCCCAGACCCACCTTTTTCTTTTTCAAATAGGCTTTGCTCCGTCTGGAATGGATGTTCTTGTTTTCTTCTGAAGATGCTATCATGCGGAGCCTTACCATGGAAAGTCTTTGTGAAATAATTTTGATGAGAAAGAAAAAAGATGGCATTAAGAGATCCTGGCCCAACGCTAGACGCTCTTAAGATCTTTTTCAAACCTCCTTGTCAACGTTTTTTCTTGTTTACGTTTCTCTCAGTTTTTTGTCTTTTAACCTATATTAGAAGTTTCTGTGATGCTTTGTTGCAGCTGATGCAAGAAATTGAAGGGTTGAAGGCGTTTCAATTAGAACAAGTTCAGAAAATCAGTTCTTTGGAGGG